>CM046663.1:132912979-133212226 GCA_025594165.1 Tamias sibiricus | reverse complement strand
ACACTTCTCACAGTTCTGGAAGCTAGAATTTCCAGTTCAAGTGTGTGCCTATGGTTCCTAGCAAGGGCTCTCCTCCTGATTTACAGATGGCCACTTTTGTGTTACATCCTCACTTGGCCATCTCTCCCTGGCCCATGGTCCCAGACAACATGGGTGACTCTTCCCCTTCTTCTAATGAAATCAACCCTATAGAGGTAAGGCCTCATCCTATATTTCCCCTTAATCTTTACTACCTCCTTCTAGACCCTAGCTCAAGAGACTATCACATTAAGGATAGTATTTAGAGATTTGAACTTGTGATTTAGGGAGGGGACACAATTCAGTTCAGAACCCTGGTGAAGCAATTTTTGACAAAAGTGTCAAGGCCACTCACTGGGAGAAAGGACAGTCTTTACAACTAATGTTGTGGGAAAATTGGAAAGCCAGTTGTAAAACATTGGAATTGGACCGCTACCTTATGCAGTATACAAAATTACTCAAATTAATCAAAAACCTAAATGTGAGATGAAAACTTGCAGAGGAAAATATAAGCATTGCACTTGGCAATGCTTTCTTGGCTGTGACAGCCAAATCACAGACAACAACAGAAAAAGAAATGAGTTGGACTTGACCAAAATTAAGAAATTTGTGCCTGAAAGGCCACCATCAACAGAGTGATGAGAGCTTCCAGAATGATAGTAAACCTTGTCAATCACTATCTGAAATTGGATGTATCTTCAGTATACATAGATATTCAAAACAGTCAGAAATAGGTTTGAAACCAACAGTTGTCCATGGATGTTTATTGCAGCACTATCTATAGCCAAAGGTGACACCTACACAAATGTCATGAATTGACGAATGGATGAGCAAAATGTCATATACACACACAACTGGATATTATTCAGCCATCAAAAGCAACAAAGGGCTGATACATGTTACAATAGAGAAGAGCCTTTAAATCATGATGGTCCGCAGGTGTAGGCATGAGTGCCTATAATCAACCTAATCAGCAGACTGAGGAAGTAGGATTACAAATCTGAGGCTACCCTGGGCAACTTAATGAGAGCCCTTATCAGAATAAAATGTGAAAAAGATCTAGGAATGTAGCCCAATAGTAGAGTGCTTGCCTCACCTGAGAGAGGTCCTGGGTTCAATGTGCAGTGTTGCCCTTTCAAAAATGCAAATTATCAGAAAAATGAACATAGGACAAAAGGATATTGTAGTGTTCCTTTTTTTTCTCTTCTTTTCTTTTTTTTTTTTTTTTTTTTTTTTTTTTTTTTTTTTTTTCTTATTTGGTTTTGAGACTTCGATGTGGAGTGGTTGTAAACTCTAGTCCTGCTCTGACATGACTTCAGGGTATTTGTTCCTGGATAACTGCAGTGCGCCTTTCATGAGTACTTCTTTATCTTGGTGTACAGCCCAATACCTGTGTGTCTGACCCATGAACAGGTGTCCCCTCACAGCAAACCTGTTTATACTGGCAGAACCTCCAGTGGCTTTTGTTTGAACTTGTCCACTTTATTCACAACAATGTAGCTACTCTCCAGAGAAGTGAACTGCACACATGTCCCTCAGGTGAGACCCAGAGGCAGCCACTCCAAGAAACAGGTGAAATGACAGAAAAAGTTCTCTCTAACAGATCCCTGAGAAAAGACAGCAAGACTTCTTGCAGGGACAACAGTAAGTGGGGAGCTTCAGGGACACTGAAGCTCAACCAGTGGGTGGGGATGAAAACAGAAAGAGGACCCCCTCTGTGGGGTGATCCTTTACTGGGATCCAGGCATCATTCAGGTGGGAATCCTGTAGAGAATTTTAATTGGTGGTCTTAGAGCAAGTTGTTTCTAGTTCCATGGGGTTGTGGTGTCACTGAGAGGTGGTCACTGTGGTATATCTGCCCAATCTGGGAAGGGATTAGGGGTCAGTAGGGTGAATAGCGTAAGGCATTAATTGACTGGTCCCAAAAGGAGGTCCCATAAAACTGGTTACCAGGAGGTGTTTGCACAAGGCACATGTCTGGATCAATCACATTGAGGAGCTGGGAGGTGGTAAAGAACTGGAAGCTGTGTCAAGGGGGACTTAGCTCTGCTTACCGTATGAGAAAGGCCAACTCACCTTCACCATGGAGGCTGAGGCAACATAAAATAGAAAGAATACACTCCAGTCACATCTTGTATGTGTCCATTCATGTGACAGATCCAACTGGCAAATGCAGAGGCACAGAAAGCAGATGAAAGTTTGCTGGGGCCTGGAGCCAGGGCCAAGTAGGAAGTAACAATGTGTATGAGGTTTCTCTTCACAGTGGTTAGATGTTCTCAAACCACATGGTGACAACTGTGGAAAAAATGGTGAATGTACTAAATGCCACTAAATTGTAGAGTTTAAAAATTTAAATGGCAAATCACGTCCTCTGTGCTATTTTACACATATTTTTCCTGGTACATATTGAAATTAAAACCTAAGAACTGATTAAAATGCTATCTGAAATGATGTCAGGAACCTGCAAATATAAGTCTTTTTAGCAATAGGCTTTTAATAGGACATTTTAATAAACTGTCTTATTCATATCTCAGCTCCACCTCTTATGGACTGGGTGTCTTAGCTTATCTAAATCTGACATCCCCCTTTGCAACACCAGGATAAATAATATCCTCATTGTCTCCTTTGAATATTTAAATGTAATAATTTACAAAGCAGTTTTACAAAACAGGCTGGCATTGAATAATTATTGAGAATGAGATAGCTACTTCATATCCTTTGGTATTATTATTATTTCTCATTTTAGATATCAGTTACAACTCTGTATTTGGCAGAGGCTTGACCTATTTTATAGTTTCTGGAAATACTGCCTGTCCCAAATTTTACCCAGTGGAACCATGAGGGGACATTTGCAAGTTAATATTAACTAAAGGAATTTTATCTTCTGATCTCTGTAGTTGCTTGATTGAAGATTCACTTGGGAATATAGAGAAATTCACATTGGTCCCTGCTGGTAAAAAGATATGGATGTTGCTAAGCTCAGAAGTTCAGCCAAGACCCATGGACAGGTGGGTGCCAAGGACCTGCAAGTGATGGGAAGCCCCAGGATATGGGATCTGCTCATCTTCAATCTAGTCAGGGCTTCATCAGAGCTGGCCCCTCAGCAGGTGAGTTAGGAGTCTCCAGAGGAAGGCCATGAGTTTCTCCCACCCCATCCCCACAGTATCTCCCCAGACATCTGGAAGGCTCCCCTGGAGCTCACACTGCTATGTGGGTCCTGCTTTTCCACCAAAATGAGGAGTGAGAAGAAAGAGATGTCTCTAACCAGACAAGCTGATCTCCTTTTCCTAGATGGGGAATAGTGTGATATAAAGGAATCTGTGGGGGGTGTATGGCCACGCTAGTATCTGTGCCATCAGGCTCGAGTTGGCGTGAAGTCCGTGTTCAGTGTATGGTTTTCCCCGCCAAAGGTTCTGCTTGGTGCCATCCATGGAGGGCGTGCATTGGGCCTTTTCCTGTGGCACTTGGCTGCCAAGCCTTGCAGAATGGCCACTGGCAGTGCGATCAATCCAGCCCGAGGAGAAGAAGTGCATTGGCCAGTTGTCTTTGCCCTGGATGCTAAGGCAGCCATGGCTGGACGTCTGATGATAAGGAAATTAGTTGCAGAGAAATTAATATCCCTTGGAATCATATCCGTTTGCAAAGAACTGCAAAAGGAAAACCAGTTCTTTCAAAGGACTCATTGAATCCTTACCCTAATTTCAACTTTATCATCTCTCATCAAGGGGACTATGCAGTGCTTGCTGCTGAACCTGAGCTACAAGTTGGAATTAAAATAATGAAGACTTGTTTTCCAGGCAGAGATTCAATTCCAGAGTTCTTTCATATTATGAAAAGAAAGTTTACCAACAAAGAATGGGAAACAATCAGAAGCTTTAAGGATGAATGGACTCTGCTGGATATGTTTTATAGGAATTGGGTGCTGGAGGAAAGCTTCATAAAATCTATTGGTGTTGGACTGGGATTTGAATTGTAGTGGCTTGTATTTGATATATTTCCATTAAACTTGGATATAGGCGAAGTTTATAAAGAAACACATTTGTTCCTGGATGGAGAAGAGGAAAAAGAATGGGCATTTGAGGAAAGCAAAATAGATGAACACCATTTTGTTGCAGTAGCTCTTAGGAAACCCAATGGATGTTTTATCCCAGGATGATTCTATAGCAACTCTGAGGCAGTTTACTATTCTTACCTTTAATGATTTAATATCATCTGCTGTTCCCATGACACCTGAAGATCCTTCATTTTGGGACTGGTTTTGCTTCACAGAAGAGATTCCAATCCAAAATGGCACAAAGTCATGGTATGATTCCCTACATAATAAAGGGAACTGAAAATTGTAATCTTCCATATTCACAGAAAATAAATCAATGCCTGATCAAGTTGGAATTGATATAATGAAAAAAATTTTTTTAAGTGAAAATTTTTACTATTATAAAAGCAGACTTCTGGTATGTTTACCTCTTTCTATCTGAAATTGCATTGAATTGATAGAAAAAGGCTGGCAGAATTTTATATGTTCATTGTAGGAAAAATAATTGTGCAAATATGGAAAAAGGAAACATTTGGATCCCATCTTTCATAGATAAGCTACTCTTTAAACCCTGAGTTATTTTTCCAGATGTTTCTTGGCCATTGAATCCATGTTAACTTTTTTTTTGTGTGAATTTTTAAATTGTTTATAATACCTCTGTTACATAAACTTTTAGTGGTTCTAAAATACTCTCTTCTATGACTAATATCAGTTAAGATTCTTTTGACTAGAGGTAACATTGTCCAAATGGCTTAAGTAACCAAGGATATTTATTATATAACATATAGTCAGAGGTGTCATTAAGGATTTTTTTTTTTTTTTTTGCTTCAATTTATTGATTTTGCCTTAGGCTAATCCCATTCCCAAGCATAATGCTTCTAGTTTTATATCTTCCTAAAATTGCATCTACAAGGCAGGAAAGACCATTTTTCCTGTGACATTCATTTTATGGTGCAGAAGATTTCTTCTAATAGCCTCCAAACAATTTCCCCTCATTTTCCATCAACTCAAGATTTGGTCATAAAGAAAGCTAGCATCTGACATTTTTTTGCCTCTGTTAGAAGTAGATTCTGTTGGAAGGAGAAAAGCTAAAGGAGGTTTGGGATTATGGCATTAAGGTGAAGCCCACTGCCTGGCATAGAAAGACTTGCAATAATGTACTTATTTTCTTTTGTGTTAGGCACTTTGATTGTCTGTATTATATTACTGTAATTCTCCTAGTACATTTTGAGGCACATGCTTAATTATGTCTTTAAGAAAGTTTTTAGAACTGGAGTGACTGACTGAAAGGGCTTAAACATTTTTAGAATTTTGGTAAGTATTAGCATATTGTTCTTCACAAAAGCTATCCAATTTACACTTTCATTTAGTAGTGTGTGTGTGACCATGCCTATCTGTATACTCCTTGGTCAACTGTAGGTATTATCTTTTATTTTTTTTCCCTCTATATTTAATCTTTGTCAGTATAACTGAAGACTGTAGTGTCATTTTTAAAAAGTTGTATTTCTTTCATTACAAATGAGGTTGATAAAAACATTTCTGGTTATTTGTATTCTTCTTTTATGATCCTCTTGTTCATCGTCTTCATCTGTTTTTATTTTAGTTAATAGGTCTTAATTTAAAATGTGAACATAATATATTAAGATGGCAAGACCATCATATTGATGACAGAATCTATTATATGATTGTAGTGCATGTCTTGGGAAGTTAGTCTTGTTATTCTTAAATATCAAGAAATAATTTCATTGTTTCTATTACCAACATTGGAAGTGATGTGTAAACTGTAAAAAAATAGGTACTTTTGTTAATTAAAAATCTTGGAAAGTTTTATAATATTTTTTATTTTATTAAGCATGCTCATTTATTCCAAGCATAATAAGTAATATGTTTAAAAAAGATCAAGTAGCATTTAAAATACAGAAAGTATTGTTATCCCTAGCATGAGTGTACTGGTGATGTGAAAAACCATTTGTCTTATCATGATGATAATAAAATAATTAAAACTTGTTATGGAAAAAATGTCTGTGAATCTGGAGTCATTTTCTCCCTTTCTGTAAAACTCTCACCCTCTTTCCTGCCCTTCTTCAGGCAATTGCTTGAAGGTATCTTCATAAGTCCAACAGAAATGAAAATGCCTGCACTAACACAACAGCTTAGGTGCTGGTATAAATGCATTTGCATGTGTATACACTCACAAGTACATTTTAGCCTATGAACAGATACTCAAATAGAAAGTTTAGGATGCCTGAGAATCAACCTGTTGAGGTAGTATTCATTAACATTGCTTCTAAACCTTTAGACATGATAGCAAAAACAAACAAACAAAAAAAAAAAAAAAAAAAAAAAACAAAAAAAAAAACAGAGAAATTCTTACCTCATGGTTGCTGGGAATGAGGTTGTAGTTCTAAAGTATTCTCTGTCAAGTGGGCTTCTCAGAGATCTGCTTGACTGTCTGTAGGTTTTCTTATAAGAAAACCTTAGGGCTTTATAAGCAACAGATGATGCAGATGATGTGTTTTGAAGGTGTGTCCTTGCATTTGGAGATTGAAATCTGAAAGTCTAAAGTTCAACTAAACCTGGCAAGTTCCTGCTCATAGAAACTGAAATCTCAGAGGAGCTGGAGATTCCTTCTTTGTTTCCTCCTGAGAACTGGTTGAGAGAAGGCTGGTGACAGCAGTAGTCCTGAGTGTGAATTTTTGTCTCCCAGCCTGGGGGACACCCTGGGTGCTAAGACATGGGAGTTACTGCAGAGTCCCCTGAGTCAGGAGGACCTGTGAAAATGGCTGAGTGCACTTGGAGAAGTCAGGCCTCCCCTTCTGCTCCTGTTTGCCCATCTGTAACCAGGGATTGTTCAGAAGTGGCATAAAATTGTGCAATACGCTGCATGGCAATCTGATTCCAAGTGTGCTACCTTTCTCTGAGAGGTGTGTGTTACTAAGTATAACCTATCCATTGCTCACCTTCTGGAGAGTGCTCAGTGGCATAAAGCATCTATTAACCTCTTGCTTATTCATAGGAAGACAGAAGCCCTATGTGCCAGCATCCTGAGACTTCAAACAGAACACTTGAGGGCCGAATAACAAGGTGTTTCTCAGTGAAGGTGCTCTCTAGTCTAGACACTTAAGGCAATGTGGTTCCCCAGAAATGGTTTTCATAGCCATGCATATGAGAACATTCTTCAGAGCTATGTGAAGTCCTCTTGGTGTCATGAAAAATGTCCTTGCTCTGCCTTTACCTGCCCATGCAATCTTCTTAGTTTGTAGGCAGAGCTCAAGAAGAATACCCCTGTGCTGAGTGTGGGATTGTGGGTACAGGTTTGGTTCTTATTACTGATGTCTGCTGAGCTCTGCTTTTCCTAAAATTGTCTGGAAATTTCTCCCTTTTCCTGGCATGTGTGGTGATGTCATGGCTCTCCAGAATCTTACACAAAGCAAACTCACCCCAGCCTCAGTTAATTTAATAATGGCAAATTCACTTATTGGGAGGAGATGTCAGACTTGATTCTCCAGAAAACTGAATCTGAATGTGCTGGACTGGTCATGTATAATTTGGGTACCACATAATTTTCCTTGTTGCTTTGTGATATTTAGGAACCATCATGAGCACAGAAGACAAAAAACCTGAGGCCTTAGCCCTGACCTGTCATTCATTAGAAGAAGGATTGTATTTAGAAAGTATTTAGAAAGGCTGCAGAACATCAGAGGCCTTAATTACCCAACATGTCATTCCTTATGACAGAGTCAGAACATTGATATCATAAGGTCTCCAAGAAGAAACATCAACTAAATATCAAGAAAAAATATCAACTCATCCATATTTTTCATAGGGAACAAATTTCTTTAAAAAGTATAACACTCCTGACAGATAAGAAATACCACGTCCAAGTGTACCCCAGCAACTTGGTCAAAAGCTGCCCTTTCCTTTGAGGAGTAGCTTAGTCCCCCTTGTCAATCAGTGCTGTCTCCCTTCAGCTGAAGGTCAATCCACGCCTTCCCTCTATAGGCTCCCAATACTGGGATCAGTCTCTTATCTATCATTTCCCAGCCCTATGATCCCATCTCTGGTAATGGTCTGAAAAGAATAAAAACAGAGGACTCTTGTTTACAAACAGAGGTGAATATAAAGCAGTGGAGCAGAGACAGAGAAATTGGAGCTAAGAGATGGAAATTTCTGAAGGTGCCTTTTGCTCATAGATTTATGCTTAAGAGTCAAGGAATAAGAACCAAGTACTGTTTTTTTGTTTTGTTTTGTTTTTGTTTTTGTTTTTGTTTTTGTTTTTGTTTTGAGATTTTTGGATGTGTGCTGAGTAATGGAAAGTACATTACCAGTAACTGTGTACCTGGACTATAGATGTTTCTAGTGCTACAGAAACACAGTCATTGGTCAGCATTGACACCCAAACCTGCCTCTTGCCCTAACATGGAATATATCAACCTGAGATAAGAATTAGCGGATACAGAAAAAGAAAGATATAATGAATCTCAAAAGCACTGAATTTCAGTGAACTCTTGGAAACAGGAAATGCCTGTAAACTTTTGAAATATAAAATGAGAAACTCATGAACAACCTAGTCCATGTCCTTGGCCTTCTTCTTCGGCCCAGGTGCTAGCCTACCAAAAGTAACAGGATGTGGCAATATGAAAGTACAGGGAACAGGGAACACTTGTGAGAAATTGTGTAACTCCACCCTGACTCCTCTGGGTCAGCCCCTTGTTACTGTTCCGCTATACATATTGTTCTGCCCCAGAACAAGGGGCAGCTGTTTTTTTCCTCTAGAGATGGCCCATGTTCTCCCTCAAACATGCGTTCCTTGCTTTACCCCCCAAAGCCTCTCACCCTTGAGATAGACCACCTGCTCTCTTGAATGTGCATCTGTTTTCCTAAATAAATCTCTCTGTGTCTCTGACTGGTGTGTGTTGAAATTCTTTACCATCACCTATGCCAAAGACCACACTTGTCTTAAGTTGAGGTCCCCCCTTGGGGAACTCTTCTGGTAACCAGCCCATTGTGGCCTCTCATGGAGGTCAGTGTGTGGAATCTGGATGACCGCACAGAAAAGGGAGAATTGTGGGAGGCAGCTCTGCTTTTGTGTGCAAGTCTTGGGTATAGTCACAGGGCACGGGCCTTCAGTAGGAAGCAATGTTTATTAGTGCCAGCACAGGCCCAGGGGATTTGTATCCAAAGGCTAAGCCTGGAGTGCAGATGGTGCATTGCCTTATGTACCCTTTGCTAGTTTCTTTTACATGTTAGCCCCTTTGTCTTGCATATATGGTAACATACAGTTTGGTTAGGTATCCTAGGCTACAGAGTTAAAACAAACTTGCATCAGACACAGGCACATAGAGATACTGACTGTGCCTAGTTGCCTTGTCTTGTCTCTTAGGAGAGCCCTCTATTCTGGGAGGGCTCTTACTACACTTTCACTTGACCCTCTGTGTGGGGAAGAAGTTTAGTATAACACATAAAGGTGTCCTCCTATTGAAGTAAAGAGCATTCTAGTTGTTACATTTGGTGTCAGTTTGACAGAAATAAGCAATCAGCCTGGTTCAGAAATGAGGTGTTAGAGCTGGGCATAGTGATTCATGCACACCTGTAATCCCAAAGGCTTGGGAGGCTAAGGAAGGAGCATTGCAAGTTCAAAGGCAGGTCAGCAATTTAGGGAGGTATGAAGAAATTTAGCACGACCATGTCTCTATAAAAAAAAAAAAAAAAAAAAAAAAGCTGGGATGTGGCTTAGTAGTTAAGTTCCCCTGAGTACAATCTCTGGTACAAAAAAAAAAAAAGAAGAAGAAGAAGAAGAAGAAGGAGGAGGAGGAGGAGGAGGAGGAGGAGGAGGAAAAGAAATTAACAAGCCAAAGATTGGCCTGCTGTCATGCTGAGAAGTTCAGATGGGACCTGAGAATCAAACTTTATCATGCCTTGTCTTGTTTCTACCTCCAAAACATAGGGATGGCGATTCTCTGCAATTCTCTAATCTGGATTAAGACCATAACCAACAATTGAGCATAGTCCTTGTATCCCACCCTGAAATCTCACTTTCTACAGGTGTGTATCTGTCCCCAGGTCCATACAGTCTCTTTTAATAATTGCTTAGTGTGTCTATAAAAATTGCCTACCACCCCCTTCCCCATCCCATTCCTTTTTCCTCCTGAGGAGAATATTTAAGCTTCAACTATCGCCTCCACCACTGAGATTAATTCTTTTTTCATGGACCCATTTTGAACACATTTATAACTATGTGCCTTATTTTTTCCTGTTAACATCTGCATTCCCACATTATTTCGTAGACTAACGTGGTTGAAGCATCAAAGAGAAAAGAAAGCTTGAAACTTCCCTACAAAGGAAAGAAGTCAAATCTCAAAAAATGCTTCCTAACCCTGGAGCCTATGGTTGGAACAGAGAACTTTTGAATGCTCCAGTTTGGACCTCCTCTAATTTTTTTTTTTTTTTTTGGAGGGGGTTACTGGTGAAGGAACCCAGGTGCCCTTAACCACTGAGCTACATCCACAGCCCTAATTTTTTTTTTTTTTAATTTTGAGAGAGGGTCTTAAGTTGCTGAGGGCCTTGCTAAATTGTTGAGCTGGCCTTGAGCTTGTTATCCTCCTTCCTCAGCCTCCCAAGTCACTGGGATTACTGGCATGCACCACTGCACCCAGCTGGACCCCCTCATTCAGATTCCAATTCCCATCCAACCTCAACTACAGTTTGTAAAGTTTGAGTTCAAACACTTAGACACTACCAGGCACATGAAGATTACCAGGTGGAGGGTTTCTCTGTTCTTGTCTTTTTGAAAGAAAGATTTTAATCAAGAGACATAGGTAGAAAAATTTTAAAAATGGTTTATTTAGCAAAGTGGAAGTATGGTCTGAGGTGGGAGAGGTGTGTGAAGCAAGCCACCTCCAAGACAGGAAAGGGCCTGAGCATGGGGACTCACCCACATGGAAATTTTCTATATTTGGCCTTGGAACCTCTCTCCTCATGTATTTTGTATTTGGGTGAAGTTACTGAGGTTTTCCACCACAGCTTAGAGTTCCTGTGCTATTTTGTCACATTGGAAATTTTTTTCAGCATAGACCACATCCATTCTGTCCAGACTGACAGGGAGCTGTCTAATCCTATAAAGGCAGCTCCTGGGTATATTGTAATGGCAAGTTAGGTGCCACCCAGGGGCAGGGGCAGAATTTCCTTTTCCCCATCTCCCTTGCTGTCTTTCTAGATGCTTACTCTAAAAAAGCATGCCAAAAGTAGTGACTGTGTTATTGTTATTCTTTTCAGTCATTGTATTAAAAATAAAGCTTCCTCTAAAAAAGTTACCTCCTATGTCTTTTCAAATCAGATGCAGAAGAAGAGCAGCTGGAAGCAGTTTTCCTCTTAGAAATCCCTGGACACACTGCCTGATGGAAGCTGTTCCTGCTCAACTCCTCCTGCCCAGCTCATCTCCCACTCAAGTCCTCACCAATTCCATAAGATTCCTCAGGGACCTCCTGAGGCCATCAGAGAGCTGACAGAAGTAACAGTTGCTGAATTAATGAGACTGGTTTTATCCTGTATTCAGCAAATGTTCGGCTATTGAAGGAGCCTATAATCAAGGAGATAGCTAAAGATTGCGGTTAGCTGAGAGCCATAAAAGATGTTCTAGTTTCCACCTGATATTAATACATTATTCAAAGAATCTTTGTATGCCCGTGAACACTGCGTGACGCACCTGTAAGCTTGAGCTGTAAGCACGTGTCCTTGTTAAAGCTATATGTATATAACTGGGAGAGGTTCATTAGTGTGTGTGGGGAAGAAGAAGGTGGTGGTTGGATTTAGAGCATTTGGAGTGATTGCTGGAGCTGGAGAGAGAAGAAGAATAAAAGACCTTTTTTCATTTTCATCCTGCCTCCGAATTTTCCTGTGGCATTCGCTGCTCCAAGCGACTTCCGCTTCAGGCAGCGACAGGTGGTGGCCCGTACGGGGAATTCGGCGGCAAGGTAAGAAAAAAGAAAATTTAAAAAGATGGGAGCAAATATAACAAAAAGTCGGTTTATAAAAGCCATGAATGAAATTTTTGATATTGAGAACTCAGATAGTGAGAAAAGTGAACAAGAAAGCATATCCTCTGATTCAGTTGAGACCAGCAAGGAGAGTAGGAATGTAAATTCAAAAGTAAGATATTCAAAAGCCATCAGAAGCTTAATAAAATTAGCTGAGGAGTATGTACTCTCCTTAGAAACTGAAACTCAGGATACTAGTGAAAGTAATAATAGTAACAAGGAGCCAAACCATGAAAGTACGGTCTCCTCCACTGAGGAGCCGGTTAGGAATTATAAAGCTAGTAGTGAAGAGGAATCAAAAAGCGATTCGGAGAGCACAGTCTCCAATAAAAAGAACAAAAAGAAATTAAAAAAGAGAAAAGACCGTCAAATAGAGGAACCACTAGTGCCCTCTGCTCCTTCATGGATAGAATCCCTAACAGAAACAATAAGGAATATTGATCAGAATGTACGTGCCCTTGAGGAAGAAATTGGCGGCCTTTCTGAGCGCTTATACGCTCTCGAACAACATAGACCGCAGGAGCACCTAGAACTGCCAGTATTTCAAAATGAACAGGGACAAAGATATCACGAGTCCCTAGACTTTAAAACAATAAAGAATTTTAAAGAGGCGGTAATGACCTATGGGCCTCAAGCTCCGTTCACATTAAGTATGATAGAGTCACTTAACACCCTAACCTTAGCCCCCTCAGATTGGAAAAGTCTATGCAGAGCGGTACTAAGTGGGGGACAATACCTAATCTGGAAAACTCAATTCCAGGAACTTTGTTCAGAAATATCAAAGAGAAATGCTGCAGCAGGTTTCCCTCAACGCAATATAGATATGCTCACAGGGGAGGGTCAGTTCGCCGAACTACAAAATCAGCTACAATACGATCCAGGTGTGTATGCCCAGGTACACACTGCAGCTGTGAAAGCCTGGAAGACAATATCAGGCACAGGGGATCTGCAAGGCAGCCTATCAAAAGTTATACAAGGGCCTAACGAACCTTACGCTGATTTTGTAGATAGACTCTTAAAAACAACATCTAGAGTTTTTGGCGAAGTCGAGCAAGCTATGCCTCTAGTTATCCAATTAGCGTACGATAATGCTAATAAATATTGCCAGGATGCAATAAGGCCGTGGAGAAGTAAAAAAGACTTATCAATTTATATCAGACTGTGCAAAGACATTAACGAGGCTGTTATCACAGGCAACGTAATTGCTGCAGTGATGAAAAATTCCTCCCCTCAAAATTCCCAAAGGATTCAACCTAGAACAGGATATTCCAGACAAAATTATTATAATCAACCAAGATATGCTAAGCAATATCCCCCAAGGGTAATAAAATCAAATTCATACCGTGCTCCAGGCCAATGCCCCAGGTGCAAAAAGGGTATACATTGGGCCAATCAATGCCATTCTAGATATGATATATATGGAAATGATTTATCAAGGATTTCAAAAAACGGGGCACGGGGCCCAATGCCCCGGGGCCCACAAATGTACGAGGCACTAGAGGAAGAAGGCCCTCAGATTCAAATGATTCCTCGTCACAGTCCCTCCTACCCATTAACTCCCTTATCAGAGGGACAAGAGGAAGTGCAGGATTAGATCTCTGTTCTACTGCCCGGATGGTCCTGACACCTGAAATGGGGGTTCAGCTGATTCCTACGGGAATCAGGGGACCTCTCCCTTCAGGAACTGTGGGACTAATCCTTGGGCGTAGTTCCAAAAGTTTATTAGGCTTTAATGTTATACCAGGGGTTATTGATTCAGATTATAATGGAGAGATTAAAATAATGCTAAGTACACACAGGGGCATCATCTCCGTAAATCAAGGAGACAGAATCGCACAGCTGCTCCTCATTCCCAGTCTCCATAATTCTTTTAAAAGCATGCCACAAAATAGAAATAGCAGAGCATTCGGTTCCACTGGTTCAGGACCTATGGCTTTCTGGGTCCAGGACTGTTCACGGAGGCCTATGTGCAAATTAAAAATTCAAGGTATAGAGATGGAGGGGCTGATTGATACAGGAGCTGACTCTTCCATCATAAATCTACAACAATGGCCTAAGCACTGGCCTCTACAGAAAGCCTCAACCAGTTTAAGAGGCTTGGGATACAGTAATACCCCAGCTCAAAGTGCTGTAATCTTAAATTGGCAAGACAATGAAGGCCATACAGGAACATTCAAACCCTATGTTTTAAACAGCTTGCCAGTTACCCTATGGGGAAGAGATATCTTACATCAAATGGGGCTACACCTAGCGACCAAGCCTGCAGGTGTTAAGAATAAAAATCCTAATCATAATAAAAAAGGCAAAGGACATTTTTTCTAGGGGCCACTGAGAAAAAAAATTTTAAAAATACCATGGCTCTCTAATAAGCCAGTTTGGGTCCCTCAGTGGCCCCTATCCAAAGAAAAATTGCAAGCGGCCCATCAATTAGTTAAAGAACAATTAGAAGCAGGACACATAGAGCCTTCCACCTCTCCCTGGAATTCTCCCATATTTGTAATTAAGAAAAAATCAGGAAAATGGAGACTATTACAAGATCTAAGACAAATTAACAAAACAATGCAAATTATGGGCCCTACTCAACCTGGACTTCCTAATCCTGTAGCTATTCCAAAAAACTATTACCTTATAACCCTTGATATAAAGGACTGTTTCTTTTCCATTCCCCTACATTCTCTGGATGCCCCCAGGTTTGCTTTTTCAATTCCTTCTATTAATAATAATGGCCCTGATAAAAGATATCAATGGAAAGTATTGCCGCAGGGAATGGCAAATAGCCCTACACTGTGCCAACTATATGTGGACAGAGCTATACAGCCCATTAAAAACAAATATCAAGACCTCATGTGTCTACACTACATGGACGATGTTTTATTAGCTCACCCTAATCAACAAATCTTATTTAATATATTTAGTGAAATAACAAAAAATCTAAAAAAATATGGATTATATATAGCAGAAGAAAAAGTTCAAAGCAGATCACCTATACTATATTTAGGCTTTAAAATCATGGATACTTTTGTTAAACCCCAAAAATTTCTAATAAGTAAAGAACATTTGACCACCCTCAATGATTTCCAAAAATTACTGGGTGACATTAATTGGCTTCGCCCTACACTAAGCCTCACTACTGGACAATTAAAACCCTTATTTGACATCCTTCGTGGGAACCCTGACCCATCCTCACCTCGAACATTAACTCCTGAGGCCAGGAGTGCTCTAAAATTAGTAGAACAGGCCATTGAAAGATCCCATTGTGATAGATTTGATTTTGCACAACCACTAATATTGATTATTATTCCTTCACAATATACTCCAACAGGAGTATTTTGGCAACAGGGACCTATATTATGGATACATTTGCCTGTCTCTCCTAAAAGTACAATTGAGTCTTATACCTCCATGGTGGCTAAACTTATTCTTCAAGGACTTAAAACCTCTACTAAAATATTTGGAATTCATCCCGCTACTATTATTACTCCTTATTCATCGTCACAGGTTGAATATTTGTGCTTCAATGATAATGATTGGGCTATAGCTAGATGCTCTACTTCTGCAAATTTTGACAATCATATTCCTAAATCTCCTATACTGTCCTTTTGTATCAATCATCCTATCATATTCCCACAGGTAATAAAAAATCAACCCATTCCTAAAGCATTTAATGTATTTACAGATGGATCCTCTAACGGTACTGCTACAGTAGTCACTCAAAATGAAAAAATGATTCATATCACTAATCAAAAATCAGCTCAATTAGTGGAACTCGAAGCTATAATAATAGCTCTCGAGAATTTTAAAGAACAGCCTATGAATATTTTTTCAGACAGCCATTATATTGTACATGCTGTCCCAAAATTGGAGCTAGCAGGTCCAATAGCACCACATACTCCAGCTTTTAAATTGTTTTTCTCAAATCCAAAATCTCCTATGGCAACGAAAAGAACCTTTATTTATAGGTCACATAAGAGCTTACACTAATCTGCCTGGTCCTCTCCATGAAGGTAATCAAAAAGCTGACGCCCTCACTAAAACAATATTTATATTTACTACAGTACAACAAGCTACTTTATTTCATTCCCAGTTCCACATTTACAGCACTACCTTAAGACAAAAATTTAAAATCACAAAAGAACAAGCTCGTAGAATTGTAAAAGAATGTCCATCTTGTGTAACACTTTTGCCCAATCCACATTATGGGGTTAACCCACGAGGTTTGATGCCCAATCATTTGTGGCAGATGGATGTCACACATGAGCCAAGTTTTGGAAAATTACGATTTATTCATGTCACCATAGATACATGCTCAGGCATGATTTTTGCTTCCTTACATTCCAGAGAAAAAGTTAAATATGTTACATCTCATTGTCTGCAAGCTTTTGCTGCATTGGGCATCCCCAAAATTCTTAAAACAGATAATAGCCCTGCATATACATCCACATCCTTCAAACAATTTTGTACAAAATTCAATATAATCCACAAAACAGGTATAATCCTCAGGGACAAGGAATAATTGAAAGAGCAAATTGGACACTGAAAAATATGTTATTAAAGCAAAAAGATGGAAACTGGAAAAATCCTAAGGACAGATTGGCAGTTGCCTTGTTTACCCTAAATTTCTTAACTTTAGATTCTAATGGATATTCGGCTGGAGATAGACACTGGAACCCACACCAACAACTTAAACCTTTGGTTTACTGGAAGGATGTTCTTTCAGGTACATGGAAGGGTCCAGACCCAGTATTAATTTGGGGGAGAGGATCTGTTTGTGTTTTTCCAAAGCACGAATCCTCTCCAATATGGATACCATCTAGATTGATAAAGCAGGTACAAAGTCAAAAGGATCAAGACAAAGTTATTGAGGAGTCTAGATTGAATAAACAAGTACAAAATCAAGAGGACCAAAATGAAGGTATGAAGTGATTCCCTTAAAAGAGCCCTCCATTAAATTTACAACTTAAATTTCATTCTTCCCCGGCCGGGACAAGAAGATCTCTCTTCAGTGTATACACAATTGTACTTTTTTTTTCTCTTTTATATATGTCTTTATGTCTGTGCATTTGTCTAAATTTCATGTTAATGTGATGTCACAAATATGTTTATATGTGCGTCTGTCTAGTGTGACGTCACAAATAATTAAGCGCTTAAAAAAAAAAAGGTAGATAGATATAGATCCAAATAACGTTAATTCATTTAAGCTTAGAATATTCTAATTTGATAATCAATAGATAGATAGATAGATAAATAGATATTTATATAAGTTCAGAATATTTTAATTAGATAATCAATTATAATGATAATCAATTTTGATTTATAGTTGTCTCCGGGACTTCTCTTCAGCTGTGAATATGTTTAATGTTGTATAACCTGATATTTTGGTGTTCCGACAGAGGACCATTTATTTGTTATTAACTTCATTTGTTTAATAGCTGATTAATTTGAATTATTTCAACAGGTATAGGATTGCTGTGTATATAGAGACTCGAGGATTCCAGCTAACAAATTATTTTTCCAAAATGCCTTTAGCTTTTCTTTATCTTTAATGCAGTAAACACCCTCAGTTTCTCTTTGATTATTTCTGAATGTGATATTTTGCCAGCTTATGTTTGTGGGAGCTTAAGCAGCAATGTGTGTGAGCAGAGATCAACTTTTATTTTCTACTCTAATAATTCTTTTTTTTAGTTTGACAGCTCACCTTTTGATCTCAGTGCTGGAATAGCACTGCCTTTCCTTAATAATGGATGCTTGAGTTTTTAGGTAGCGGGCCCTAAAGATTTGCCGGTGGAAATGTCTAGACATAAAAAAGACAGCTGCTGCTACAACTGCAGGGACTGCGGTAGCCGCAAGCATCCCTGCTGCTCAAGCATCAACAACCTAACCAGCAGTGTGGCCTCTGCTCTGCATGCATGGGGCCTCCTGAATCTATGTGTTATAACTTATGGACATTTTGATTTTCCATTATTTTGGGACATTACGGGACAATGCCTTGCGGGTATTTGTCTAAGAGAACTCAGTGCGTTACTTGATGAAACTAAGGGCAGCTGATTCGCTTAAAGAACTTGATACGATATGGAAACTTGGCTCGTCAGCAGTAGGCTTGCCGCCTTAAAGCCGCAGCATCTCCTAAAAATTGGACGGCTGTTAGTCAACACACAGTCGATCCTGAAGGGCTCTATTGGATGGCTGGTTAGCCTATGACGGGTAAGATCCCCAGAAGGGGACAACCTAAGACACGGCACAGTCGCACGGGACAGTCTAATGTGGCCGGCATGTCAACCTAAGCCAGGAGTCAGGACAGCCTAGACTCCCATGACGGGTAAGAATGTCGGTTGCACATGGACGTCCTAGAACATCCCCTCTTTTAAAACTAAAAGGGGGAAATGAAGGAGCCTATAATCAAGGAGATAGCTAAAGATTGCGGTTAGCTGAGAGCCATAAAAGATGTTCTAGTTTCCACCTGATATTAATACATTATTCAAAGAATCTTTGTATGCCCGTGAACACTGCGTGACGCACCTGTAAGCTTGAGCTGTAAGCACGTGTCCTTGTTAAAGCTATATGTATATAACTGGTGAGGTTCGTTAGTGTGTGTGGGGAAGAAAAAGGTGGTGGTTGGAGTTAGAGCATT
Organism: Tamias sibiricus; assembly: GCA_025594165.1. Taxonomy (NCBI): domain Eukaryota; kingdom Metazoa; phylum Chordata; class Mammalia; order Rodentia; family Sciuridae; genus Tamias; species Tamias sibiricus. Next base: position 133,193,511 of record CM046663.1, on the reverse strand, counting down.
TGGAGTGATTGCTGGAGCTGGAGAGAGAAGAAGAATAAAAGACCTTTTTTCATTTTCATCCTGCCTCCGAATTTTCCTGTGGCGTTCGCTGCTCCAAGCGACTTCCGCTTCAGGCAGCGACAGGCTATAAGGAACTTGTTCAGATGTGTGGGCCCCAATCCCTGCCCCTACTTCTATATATGGGATAGAAGATTATTGGAAAAGATGTGAGTGGTGGTGGATGGAGGTCAAGTAACAAAAATAAGGATTAAGACAACAAAGAATAAATGAAAAACAGGTTATAACTAAGAATATCCTTAGGATTGAATCAATTTGGAAAGTATGATGTGTAATTAACAGAAATATTCCAAATACTGAGTGCCAAACTTTAAATTATGAGGACAAATATCTATACATCTGACTTAATGATGAACTGAAAACTCTAAGGAAAATCACAGACAGTGGAAAGCATATATGGGTTAGTGACTGCAGTTAAGCCTTTCCTGGTTATGATCCTAGCATGATCATAACTCTCTGTCTTGTTTCCTCTTCGACACAGTGGGCAAGGAGCTCTTCCTTCTGTTCTTGATCATCAATAGAATGGTATGGAAAAAGAGTGCAGTTCTGTGTGGTTTATATCAAAATCATCATCATCATTTTCATCAGTCATTATTATTTCATGGACACACATGGAACCATTTATCCTGAAATATCTCAAATACCCAATACCCAATTATGGAATGTTTACTGTACATATTTTCAGAAGTCATGTCTTTTGGTCCAGTGTCTGTTACCAGGTTGCTGAAGGCCATGTCAACAGCTAGTGACCAGATGAAGTATTGAAAAGCTGTTTTTTTGTTGTTGTTGTTAGAAGCAAATTAAACCCATAGGAGGCGCTCTTCCCACTGCGGAGTGCCTGCATTAAGAGATTATTTCCAACAGCTTGCACTGCCCAAGCTACTCTTGGTTGGTGGTAATCACAGCAAAGCAAAAGCAAGTTGGTGACCTCAGAAGACCTACAGGATGCTTTCATGCTTCATCCCACCTTGACCTGAAGTTTGGCTTACTGCAAGTACTCAAGTACTAATAGAATTTTTGTGTCATTTTTAATATTTATAGTCACTTTTTGAAACTGTAATAATTCGTAGGTAGCAGCAGGAACATTCCTAGGTACCTTTCAACCAATTTCCCCCAACAGTGATATTTTATATAATTGTAGTACAATATTAAAACCAGAAAATGAAATTGATACTATGTGTGCATTTTAAGATGATGTGGAATGAGCTCATCTCATAAATTCAGGTACATAGAATTTGTATTTAACTGGGTCCAACTTAACTCCTTGCATATTTGCTCCTAAGTAGAGGAATCCTTTTCAAACTGACAACTCATTTTCATGTAATCCATTCTAAAAAACATCGACAGCCAAAAAAACCCTTCTAGAATGAGTGATAAATAGAGTGGAAGAATTTTCTCTGTTCTTTTTGTCAAAAGATACATCCTATTAAATATGTAGAGTGAAATTGCTGTGTATTACAAATCCCTGGAAATCCTTTCCCTGTGTGTGGTTTTATCCTCCATCCCATATACATTTTGGCCCATTTGTCCTGCTCAGACTGCTTTATTAATTGGATATTAGTATTGTCTTCTTTTAATCCAAGCATTTTGTAATGCACATTGTCAAACTGAAAAGCTGAGAGAATTTTGCAATGAACACTCACACACCTAGATCCTACATTTTACATTTTATTATGTTTTCTCTGTTGTATATCTATTAATCCACTCATTTCTCCAAGTATCCATCAATTTTTCTTTTTTCTGTTGGATAAAAATGCAATCAACATAATTAATTGCTAAAACATTTTATAAGTTGCATACATATGTGGATGGATTTTAAAATATGAATTTTGTAGAACATTGACATGGTTCCAAAAGTGGATACAGAGAAGTCTGTCCTTTTACTGTAGTCCCTCTTCTTTTCCACACTCTTCCACACAGGGAAAATCACAAAGTTTAATGTTTTCTTCCACAGTCTTCATTTAGTGTAAGCAGAAAGCTATGCAGTCTTCTATACTCCTGGCCCTGCTCTTCTCTCCTACATATTGTATATATGTGCTACACAAAAGCAGCACTCACAAGACTTTTCAGCTGACCAGCCCATTATGCCTTATCAAGTGCCTCTTATTTGTCTGAAAACTGATTTGTTTAAAAGAGCTTATTTGAGAACCTACCTTTTGCTATCCAAAGCATGTATACACTCACATGTGCATGCATGCACATAGACACACATACATGCACGCACAATTGTAGAAACTCAAAAACTAGTTGCTAGCAAACAGATTTTGGTTCCTATACCTGGAGGGCTGGGGATATTTCAATATTAAATGATGAGTGAATTTGGTGCATTGAAACCTCACTTTCTGACAACTTACCAATTAGCTGAGTAACTTCATTACATTTGTGATGAATTCAGCCAGGGGATATAAATCCCCATACATCTTCTTGCCAAAACCAGCCAGTGGCTCCAGAACAATGGCCTTCATTTACCAACAACTATAAAAGTGAGCCAAACCAAGAGCTCTCTAGTGTGACAACTAGAAGCACATTGTGTGTATCTTCCAATGAGTAAAGATATGCCCTCAGAGTTCTCATTCAGATTAGTTCTGTGAGCAGAGGCAAGTCTTCCCTTCCACGTTGTTCAGCAGCAGTCATGGTAAGAAATTCAGAGAGAGGCCTGGTGAGCCCAAGTTACACTTTTTTTTTTTCCCAGGAAATATTCCTGCTTTAGTAGTTTCCTCTGGTTTAGTTTATAAATTTGTTCTTGGTTAAGTATCAACAAAATTCAAAATGTGTCACTTGTGGGTTTCCCCAAGTTTCAAGTGAATGCCACAACCAAGCCCATTTCTACTCTTAGTCCCCACCACTGGTCAACATCCCTCAGGGATCCAGGTCACATAAGTCAGGCTTCCAATCCCATGCTCTCCAATGTGAATACCTTCCCTGTGTTTTCTCAAGTCTTGGTGGTATTTGAATTGACATGGCTGCCTTTTCTTGTTCTATACTTTTTTCTTTTTCCACACAGAGAATATACATCTTTTTTTATAAAGTCACTCAAAATACACTCAAAGAATTGGTGCTCTTAGTAAATTTTATTGAATATTTTTATGTCAGGTAATAAAGATCATATCACACACCACCCAATAAACACCAAAGAGTTGTGTGAACCATTTATGTCATTTTGACCTTGCACATCCCAAACAGGTTTTTGACTTCCCTTTTCTTTCCCTAAAATATAAGTCTTTGTAGCTGTGAATAAATTTCCAGCTATGAGTTTGGATCCCATAGCTCCATTGTGATTTGCCAACAACTGGACACATGTAAATGAAAGTTTAAATGATGAGAAGGTTGTAGAAAGGGCCCACTGACATGCAGGTCTTGGCTATAGTGGGGCCTGGGCAAATGGACCTCTGGGCTTGAACGCTATAGTGAACTCCTGAAGGCCTCTCCTTTTTAATTCTTCTTGTTGCGCATTTCTCTTGCTCTGAGATCTTGAAGTGTCTCAGTGTATCTGGTCACATACAAAAGACCCCTTTCTGTTGAATTCCCCTTGGTCCAGGATACCAGCTACACAGAAGGAGGAAGCTGTTCATTTCCAAGGCACAGTCATTAGGAAAATGATCCTGCTGGGTCCAGCAGCTGCTTGGTGCTCAAACAGGATTATCATCCATGGCCAAAGACTTCAGGAATGCAAAGTGGAAGGATGGATGTTCCTGGCCTAGGCAAGAAGGAAGCAGGGAGAAGGCAGGGCCAGGCAGGCAGGGGAGAGAGCGTGTGTTGTCTCCATTTACTTTTTTTGTATTTCATCAGATATACGTATTGGGAGGCAACAACTAGGAAACCTTGCTGTTATACTTATTTATGAGTAGATGAAATGGTGGGCAGTACCCCTTCCTTCAAAACTCAGGGTTTAGCTGATGAGTGAGCCTCAGAGCCCTCTCATAGCACAGCAGGGCCTCCTGCACTTCCCCTTTCAATTTGTGGCTGAGCCCCAGGATGCTGACACTCTCCACAAGACATACATTCTGTTGAACACGCCTTCTAGCCACTTTTTCTAAGGCAGTTATGAGTTTTGTCCTGGCAAAGGACATTTCTTCTATCTTTAGACCTTTTAAATAATGGGCAATTGCTCTGTCTTCAGATCTCATGTGAAATTGTTGGAAACGGCCATAGTGGTAATGAATGTCTTGCTTTGCATGGTCAGCAATGTTGTCCATGCACAATGCTTTCTGAAAATTTTCCTCTGCTTCTCTATACTGGCCTATTTCTGCATACATTTCATCCATGGTAAACATAAGCCATTCGAATGTTGGCCTTAGTCTTACAGTCTCTTGAAATTCATTTATAGCCAATTGAAGCAGTCTGTCCACATTTTCTCTTTCCTGCCTTCTAGGGTTCATATTTGTACTTTTTCCTGGAAAAATTTTTGCCCTGTAGCAAAGCCCTAACTGGTAATGCAGGTAGGCAGAGTCAGGTCTTGCCTCCAAGGCCCTCTTAAGGAGTTCAATAGCTTTATTCACACAGCCTTTTTTTGGTAAAATTTGCTTGCATATTGAAAGACATAGGTCTGGGAGGATGTGCTGCTCAGAGCTTCCTCAATGTAGTGTTCTCCCTCCACTTCCTGTCCTACAACCTGGAGCTTCAGGGCAAGGAGAACCTTAACATATGCATCTTCTGGGTTTAGCCTGACAGCTTTCCTCAGGGAATCTAAACAAATTACACTTTCATCATTATAATCTAGACGGAAGGTGGTGATGGCGAACCCCAGGCTGAATTCAGGGTTTTCAGGCTCCTCTGCCAGGGCCCTTTCAAAGCAGGCATTGGCCCGCTTATAATACTGCCCTCCACACTTCACCAAGGCCCATCCTTCCTCACACTCCATCTCAGGAGACTCCAGCCTGTAGCGGGAGGGACTTGCAAACTTCTTGCAAGTGTTCTCCACCTTGTCCAGGTAAGTCTGGGCTTCTGCCAACCTGCCCATGTGGTGATACACCCAGGCATAGTTGCCCCAGGTCACCAGGCTTCTGATGTCTGCCTGGTCTGCGTGCTCCCTCTGGACCAAGTCTTCAGCTTCTCTCAAGCTCTGCAGGGCCTCCTCATCCTGGCCTTTCACGTGCTTCACATAGGCCAGGAGGTTGTGAATCCCCACATTGGATTTGGTATCTAGGAACTCAATCTCTTCCATGATTCTGCTTTCTAAATCTGGTATTTCACTGTCTTCAAATTGCAGACCCCACGTGAAGTGACACCTCAACTGCCACAGCCTGTCCTGGATCTCATCTGGGTTCTCACTGTGAAACAAAAGCAGATTTTATTTGTTGGGTAAGGAACAGCCATAAGGGAAACCCCCAGTGAAACACCTAGTACAACTGTAGTGCAAACTGAAGGTTTCACATGTATTTAGATTTTGTAAAGTGATTTATAAAATATGTTTGTTTTAATTAGTTATACATGACAATAGAATTCACTTCGATATACTATAAAATGGAGTATAATTTGTCATTCTTCTGGTTGTACATGATGTAGAATCCTGCCGGTCTTATAGTTTTATATATATATATATATACCTAGGGTTATAATGTCTGATTAATTCTATTACCCTTCCTACCCTCGTAACCCCTCCCCTCCATTCATTCACCTCTACCAAATCTAAAGTAACTCTATTCTTCCCTACACCCCCCTATTGTGAATTAGCATTCACTTATCAGAGAAAATATTGGGCTTGCATTTTAAAAAAATTTGTTTTAATTAGTTATACATGACATTAGAATGCATTTATGCACTATGATATATCACACATAGATGGGACATAAGTTCTCATTTTTCTGAATGTATATTTTGCAGAATAATATTGGTCACGTAGTCACATATATACATACAGTAATAATGCCTGTATCATTTGACTATCTTTCCCATCCCCACATCCCCTCCCTCCCCTCCTATCACTTCCCTCTACCTAATCTAAGGTAATGCTATTTTTCCCTATTCTCCCAAACTTATTGTGGATTAGCATCTGAATATTAAAGAAAACATTTGAACTTTGGTTTTGTGGGGATTGGCTTATTTCACTTAGCATGATATTCTCTGGAACTCCAGCCATTTATTGGCAAATGCCATAATTTCACTCTTCTTTAAAGCTGAGTAATATTCCATTGAGTATATATACCACATTTCCTTTATCCATTTATCTATTGAGGGACACCTAGCTTGGTTCCATAGTCTAGCTATTGTGAATTGAGCTGCTATAAACTTTGATGTGGCTGTGTCACTATAGTACACTGTTTTAAGTCCTTTGCTTATAAACCAAGGAGTAAAATAGCTGGGTCAAATGGTGGTTCCATTACCAGTTTTGGGGATTGGCTTATTTCATTTAGCATGATATTCTCCAGCTGCATTTATTTATTGGCAAATGCCATAATTTCATTTCCTTTTTTAAGCTTGAGTAATATTGCATCATATATGTCACATTTTTTATTCATTCATCTGTTGAAGGGCACCAGGGTTGGTTCCATAGTTTAGCTATTTTGAATTGAGCTGCTATCAACATTGATGGGAACTTAAAGTATACTAAGGAGCCATAGTAACAAAAACAGCATGGTATTGGCACCAAAACACACATGTACACCAATGGTACAAAGTAGAAGACACAGAGACAAACCCACATAAATACAGTTATCTCATACTAGAGAAAGGTGCCAAAAACATTCACTGGAGAAAAGATAGCCTCTTCAATAAATTTTGCTAGGAAAATTAGAAATCCACATGTAACAAAATGAAACTAAAGCCCTATCTCTCATCTTGCACAGAAATCAATTCAACATGGATCAAAGACTTAGGCACTAGACTAAGGAGCCTGTGCCTAAAAGAAGAAAAATTAGGTCCCAATCTTCACCATATTGGTTTAAGATCTGACTTCCTTAACAAGATTCCTAAAGCACAAGCAGTAATATCAAGTAATGAATAAATGATCTATTGTATATCCTCTTCTGAGCAGTGTCTGTTCAGTTCCTTAGCCCATTTATTGATTGGGCTATTTATTTATTTATTTATTTATTTTTTTTTTGGTGTTAAGTTTGTTGAGTTGTTTATATGTCCTGGATATTAGTGCTATCTGATGTACATGTAGTAAAGATGTTCTCCCAATCTGTGGGCTCTCTCATTTTGTTATTGATTATTTCCTTTGCTGAGAAGAAGGTTTTTAGTTTGAATCCATCCCATTTATTAATTCTTGATTTTATTTCTTGTGCTTTAGGAGTCTGGTTAAGGAAGTCAGGACCTAATCTGACATGATGAGATTTGGGCCTACTTTTTATTCTTTAGATGCAGGGTCTCTGGTCTAATTCCTAAGTCCTTGATCCACTTTGAGTTGACCTATGTGCATGCTGAGAGATAGTGGTTTTAATTTCACTTGGCTGCATAAGGATTTCCAGTTTCCTAGCACCATTCATATTCAACTTATCTAGTTACTAGAGAAATGCAAATCACAACTACTCTAAGATTTCATCTTACTCCACTCAGAACGGCAATTATCAAGAATAGAATCAATAATAAGTGTTGGCAAGAAAAAAGGTACACTCATACATTATTGGTGGCACTGCAAATTGGTGCAAACACTATGGAATGCAGTATGGAGATTCCTTAGGAAAACTTGAAACGGAACCACCCTTTGACCCAGCTATCCCACTCCTCAGTGTATACTCAAAGGACTTAAAAAAGCTTACACTAGAGGGACACAGCCACATCAATGTTCATAGCAGCTCAATTGACAATAGCTAAATTGTGGAACGAATCAGATGCTCTTCAACAGATGAATGGATAGAAAAACTTTGGTACATATACACAATGGAATATTACTCAGCATTAAAAGAGAATAAAATCATGGAATTTGCAGGTAGATGGTGGAGCTGGAGAAATATCATGCAAAGAGAAGTTAAGCCAATCCCCAAAAAACCAAAGACTGAATATTCTCTTTTTTACAGTGAAGATACTAATGCATTATGGGGGCCAGAGAGGGGGATGGAAACTTTGATTTTGCAAAGAGCTTTAAATAGAACAAAGGGGGGGGGTTGGGGGTAGAACGATGGGGCAAGGAGTTGAATATCATTACCCAAGGTATATGTATGATTGCACATGTGTTGCGACTCTAATTGGCAGACAAATGAAAAGTTGTTCCTATTTGTGTACAATGACCCTATTTTTCTATCATGTAAAACATTTGAACAAATAAAAAAAGATCAACACATGGGACTGTTGTAAAAAAAGCTTCTTTTCAGCAAAAAAATAACATGAGGACAGAGACTACAAAATGGGAGAAAAATCTTTATCACATGCACCTCTGACAGAGCATTTATCTCCAGGATATATAAAGAACTCAAAAAAATTAACACCAAGAACCCAAAATAACCCAATAAATAAATGGACTAAGAAACTGAACAGACACTTCACAGAAGAAATGCAATCAATCAACAAATATATGAAAAAAATGTTCAAAATCTCTAGCAATTAGAGAAATGCAAAGCAAAAAATACTCTAAGATTTCATCTCAACCCAGCCAGAATGGCTGTCATCAAGAATACAAACAATAATAAATGTTTGTGAGGATGTAGGGAAAGGCACACTCATACATTGCTGGTTGGAATGCAAATTGCTGCAACCAATATGGAAAGCAGTATGGAGAAAGTTTTTCCTCAGAAAACTTTGAATGGGACCACCATTTGATCCAGCTATCCCACTCCTCAGTCTATACCCAAAGGACTAAAAATCAGCATATAAAGTGATGCAGCCACATCAATGTATTTAGATTTTTAAGTTATGCATGAATAGTGATTGTAGTTTGCTTGGCTTCACAGGGTTGTTCTGGCACATTCTAAGCAAGTCACCACTCCATTCTTTAGAGTCACATTTGTAAAATTATGATAACAATAATTATCTCCCTGGCCTTTGGGAACATTAATAAAGCCTACCCATGGAAAGTACTTACACCATATCACATGCTATGTAACAGGTTTTTATTTAATTATTAGTAGAAAATAAAGAGAGACTGACTAGAAATGCAGAAAGTTTAGTGAACATTATGGACTTTAGGACTATAATGTGTGTGACTACAACCAATAAGACCACTGAACTGAGAATAATATTTGACAAAGTCTTTTCTTATCCCCTGATTAATGAACACAAGACCTCATAAATTCTGGGAAATAGTTCTACCACTGAACTATATTCCCAGCCCTTTGTATTTTATTTTGATAGAGGTTTTTGCTAATTGCCCAGGGTGGGTTCTTTTTGGCATAGCCTCTTGTGTAACTGGGAATTACAGAAGAGCAACCAGGAACCTGCCTTCACTTTTTAAAAACATTTTACCTGAAATAAATATAAAAATAAAATATAAAGGACAAATAAAAAAAAAAAAAACGGTAGTAGAGTGAGATGGATATCATTACCCTAAGTGCATGTATGAAAGACATGAATGGTATGTATATACTTTGTATACAACCAGAGATATGTAAAAATCGCACTATATGTGTATTACAAATTGTAATGCATTCTACTGTCATATACAACAACTTAAAATAAAAAAAAAAGCAAAGATAGTTGTGGGGAGATCTGGTGTATCTTTTACCCAAAAGTAATTATACCACTCTACTTTGGGGGGTGGGGTGGGGCTAATTGATTTTGGTATAGGTTATACACGAAAAGCCCAAATTGTATGAACCTCCATGACAGCTTTTTCTCCAACATCTTGAACAAGGTAAGGAACAACTTCCAATCGACATAAAAAAAAGTACAAGAGTTTCACTGTGTGGTATACAGCTCTACCATTCTTTCACAAAGTAAACCTCTGGAAACACCACACTGATACAGATGTAGATCTACTCCTCAGCACAACATCACCCATCTACCCCTTAGAGTCTACCCTCCTCTGCTGCATTCCTGATTCATAGCCATGGGCACTAAAAATTTGTTCTTTATGTCTGTTATTTTGTTGTTTTAAGAATGTCAGATAATTGGAGAATGTTCAACAGGTGGTTCAACACATAAAAATCATAAACATAAATGATAACTTGGGTGACAGAAAAAAAGGGTCAGGTTTGTGCCAACTTGTGCAGAAATACCATTGACAACATTGACCTCCCTGTCAGGATAAAAAACAACAAACAGATGGATAACAGAAGGAAATGTCCTAACCCAAGAAATGAAGAAAAGTCCACAGCTAGTATCAACCTCAACCAAGAAACAAGGAAAGCTTTTTCTCCAATATCTGAACAAGGTAAGGATTCTGGTCTTTCACTTTTTCTAATCAACATACATTATATCTACAAAAGTCTCATGAGGCCACACAAAATCTGTTACAACTACTAGACAAATTAAGCATGATGGTAGGATTCAAAATTAGTGTGCAAAACACATTTGTGTTTCTAAACACAAAGGATGAACAATTCCAAAGAAATGAAGAAAGCAATCCTATCTAGAAAAGCATGGAGAGGAATATAGTACTTAGGAATAAACTCAATCGAGGAGGCAAAGGAGACCACACTGAACACTGCAAGCTATTTTAGAAAGAAAGAAGACACACACAAAAGTGAAAGACATCCCAAATTCATGGGTCGGAAGCTTAATATTGCTAAGTTGTCAGTAATACCCAAAGTGAGCTACTGATTCAGTGTAATCCCTACAAAGGTTCCAATGAAAGTTTATTTCAGGAGTTGAAAATTTCGAAAATTTCATTCTAAAATTCATATGGTGTTTCGAAGTGTATCAGTCAGGTTTCTCTAGAGGAACAGAATCTACAGGAAGTATAATTATAAAAAAGGGAACTTACTAAGTTGTCTTACATGACCAGAAGCTGGATAGTCCACGATGGCCATCTCCAGGCTGAGAGCTAGGAGAACCAGAAGCTGTGCAGTCCAAGAGGCTGAAGCCCCAGAACAAGAGGAATCAATGGTGCTACCCTGGTCTGAAACCTAAGCCTTCTGGAGAATCACTGTCAGAGTCCACTTTGAAGACTCAAGAAGGGAGAGCCAGTTATGCTCAGACAATGGCAGCAGCAATCAACAACACTTTCAAGAAGAATGTGGCTTGCATCTGCTGCTGCTCCTTTTTCTTCCAATTTTTATTCCATTTAAGCCATCATCCTATTGTTGGTTCTGCCCACACTTTCTCCATTTTGGTTGGCTACCCCACATGCCAATCATTCCTAGAGACACCTCATTGGCACATCTATAATACTCAGCATCTCTTAATCCAATCGAGGTGTAATTTAAATTAACCATTACACAATGGCCTGAAATAGCTATAATCCTGAGAACAAAGAACAAATTTGGACCTCTCACACTTTCTGATTCAGAGGTTATGGTTGAGGCATAGTGACCAAAGCCCATAGAAACACATAGACCAATTCAAGAAAGGAGAGACCTGGAATAAACACTTGACTATAGGATTCCATTAATCAGCCTAGGCTGACATAATAATATAGCATATGGTGGTAGAAATCTTCTCACAGTTCTGGAAGTTAGAATTGCTAGTTCAAGTGTGTGCCTATGGTTCCTAGCAAGGGATGTCCTCCTGACTTATAGATGGCTTTTTTTTTTTTTTTTTTTTTTTTGGTATTACATCATCGCTTGGCCATCCCTCCCTGGCTCAATGGTCCCAGACAACATGGGTGTCTCTTCCCTTTTCTTTTATGAAATTAGCCCTATAGTGGTAAGGCCCCATTCTGTGTTTGCCCTTAACCTTTAATACCTCCTTCTAGACTCTAGCTCAAGAGACTGTCATATTAAGGATAGTATTTAGAGATTTGAACTTGTGATTTGGGGAGGGGTCACAACTCTGTTCAGGACTCTGATGAAGAAATTTTTGACAAGAGTGTCAAGGCCACTCACTGGGGGAAGGGACAGTTCTACAACAAATGTTGTGGGAAAACTGAAAAACCAGTTGTATAAGAATGAGTTGGACCCCTATTTTATGCAGTATACCAAATTACTGAAAATGAATCAAAAACCTAAATGTGAGACTCGGTTACAAACTTGCAGAGGAAAATATAAGGGAAAAGCTTTGTGGCATTGCTTTTGGCAATGCTTTCTTGGCTGTGACACCCAAATCATAGGAAAAGAACAGAAAATGAGAGGAATTGGACTTGACCAAAATTAAGAATTTTCATGCATCAAAGGATACCATCAACAGAGTGATAAAACCTCCAGAATGATAGGAAACATTTTCAATCACTATCTGAAATGGGATATATCTACAGCATATGTAGCCCAATACCTGTGTGTCTGACCCATGACCAGGTGTCCCCTCACAACAAACCTGTTTATACTGGCAAAACCTCCAGTGGCTTTTGTTTGAACTTGTCTACTTTATTCATAACAAAGTAGCTACTCTCTAGAGAAGTGAATTGCACACATGTCTGTCAAGTGAGACAGAGAGGAAGCAACTCCACGATATAGGTGAAATGACAGAAGAAATACTCACTGACAGATCACAGAGAAAAGGCACCAAGACTTCTTGCAGGGACAACAGGAAGTGGTGAGTTTCAGGGACACTGAAGCTCAACCAGTGGGTGGGGATGAAAACAGAAAGAGGACCCCCGTCTTTGGGACAATTCTTTATGAGGTCCAGGCATCATTAAGGTGAGAATCCTGCAGAGAATTTTAATTGGTGGTCTTAGAGCAAGTAGGTTCTAGTTTCATGGGGTTTTGCTGTCACTGAGAAGTGGTCACTGTGATATATCTGCCCAATCTGGGAAGGGATTAGGGGTCAGTAGGGTGAATCTCCTTAAGGCATTAATTGACTGGTCCCAAAAGGAGGTCCCAAAAAACTGGTTACCAGGAGGTGTTTGCATAAGGCACATGTCTGGATCAATCACACTGAGGAGCTTGGAGGTGGTAAAGAACTGGGAGATGTCTCAATGGGGCCTTTGCTCTGCTTCCCACATGAGAAAGGCCAACTCACCTTCAAACGGAGGATGAGGCAACAGAAAATTGAAAGAATTCACTCCAATCACATATTGTATGTGTCCATTCATGAGACAGATCCAAATAGGTAAATGAAGAGTCACAGAAAGCAGATGAAAGTTTGGCGGGGCCTGGAGCCAGGGCTGAGTAGGAAGTGACAATGTGTATAGGGTGTCTCCTCACAGTGGTTAGACATCCCAAAACTACATGATGGTGATGAAGCACAACATGGTGAATGTGCTAAATACCACTAAATTTTAGAGTTTGCAAAGTTAAAATGGCAAATTTTGTCTTGTGTGCTATTTTATACACATTTTGTCCTGGTACATATCGAAATTAACATTAAACCATTGAAACATAACAACTGATTAGGATGACATCTGAAATGATATCAGAAAACCACACTGTAACCCTTTTGGAGAAATTGGCTTAACAGTTTAATAAACTGTCTTATTCATATTTCACCTCCACCTCCTATGGACTGGGTAATTTTAGATTATCTAAGTCAGACATGCCCTTTGCAAACTTAGGATAAACATTTCCTCATTGTTTTCTTTTAATGATTAAATGTAATAATTTAAAAAATGTAATAATTTACAAAATTAAAAAAGTTTAGAAAACAGGCTGACATTGAATAATTATTCAGAATGAGATAACTACTTCATATCATTTGGTATTATTACTATTTCTCATTTTGGAATATCAGTTTCAAGTCTATATTTGCTAGAGGGTTGACCTATGTTTTGTAGTTTCTGGAAATTCTGCCTCTTCCAAACTTTGCCCAATGGGGACATTTGCAAGTCAATGCTAACTAAAGGAATTTCATCTGCTGATCTCAGGAGTTGAATGATTCAAGATTCAGTTGGGATCATAGAGAAATTCCCTTGGGTCCTTCTGGTAAGGAACATGTGGATGTTCCTAAGCACCGAACTCCAGCCAAGACCCATGGACAGGTGGGTGCCAAGGACCTGCACGTGATGGGCAGCCCCAGGAAATGGGATCTGCTCACCTTCAATCTAGTCAGGGCTTCATCAGAGCTGGCCCCTCAGATGATGAGTTAGGAATCTCCAGAGAAAGGCCATGAGTTTCTCCCACCCCAACCCCACGGTATCTCCCCAGACATCTGGGAGGCTCCGCTGGAGCTCATACTGTTGTGTGGGTTCTTTTCCACCAAAATGAGGAGTGAAGGGAAAGAGAGTTGATGAATCCAGCCAATTCCATCTTAAGATTGGGAGCCAGCTCATCACAAAGTTATGAAAAGTTCATTTCTGTTTTACTGTAAAATGCTAAGATTTCTATTTGGCCTAACTATATTTTGATGTTTTAAAAAACTTGCTTGAAATTCCTGCCCATGCCTTGAACTCACACATGCCTGGCTTTCCCTGACCAGATAAAAACCCTCTCTGAAGTCCCAGCTGCTCCTCATTATCTTTGATGTTAGAATCTGAGTTAGCCCCCCCTACCTTGACAATGTATAACTGCTATCTGCACTTGTATTGTATGCTTGCCTGAACCCTTTCAGTTGTAAGTTCCCATGACACCCGCCTTTGTACTTTTTTGTGTTATAAACGATGCTTTCCTGCTTTTAGACAAGTCACTGATCTCTATCCCGGTTTTGGGGAGACAGTTGCTGATCAGCAATATGTGTACACAGATTAAGCTTGCTTCAATTTGATTTAAATTGGAGTCAGTGGTCTCTTCTTTGCACCATGGTTCAACATTTTGGGTCCCCCAGCGAGATTCAGACCACCAAAAATTTTGAAGCAAGACTTTTGCTCTGGGACTCCAGTCCAGAGTGCCACCCCAGGGGGTGTGCACCTTGAGATGTTCCAAGGCCCCAGATGTGCTGTCACTTCACTGGATTGCTGGAGTAAACTGCTGCACTAGAACAATTATCAAGCATCCAGTGGATAGACTCCACAGATAAGTTGTGCCCCCAAACATCTGGTATTGGATTTTAAGAGAGATCTTTTCTGGGACAGTGAGGTGCCTGGCGAGGCACATACACACTCCTGTCTAGGACAGTAGTGAAATGTCACACTGTCCTCTGGTACTGGTCTGAAAAGGAATTCCTTCTGGGGACAGTGAGGTGACTAGCCAGACACATATGCACTCCTGTCTAGGATGGTAGCAAAGTGTCACACTGTCCTCTGGCTGGATGGGGACAGTGAAGTGTCTGATGAGGCACATATGCACTCCTGTCTGGAGCATTAGCAAGACATTGCACTGCTCCCTGGGGTTTGGCGCCTGATTCTTGTTCCCCTGTGTTTTGTTCTGTGTTCTACATGTCTTTTCTGCCTTTTTGTTTAAGGCAAATAATCATGACACTCTTTTGAGCTGTGTTTTAAGGGACTTTAACAAACGTTAGCCTCTTCAATTAGCAGGATTAATAGCCTCCAAAATTTCTGTTAGATAAAATTATAACAGTGGTCCCTTCACTTTGTAAATGTAGCCCTCATTGCTCTAAGGTTTATTTTTTTTAAAAAATGTTTTTTTTTTTCTCCCCTCAGCCCCTTCCCTAGAAGGATCAGTGAGACAGTGTTATCTTTTTTCCCCCAGCTGGCTGCCTGGAGCACACTCACTGCAGAAGGGAGATGTTTGCTGGGGATATGGGAAATAAATCTCTCACTAATTAACAAATGAACCCTAATATGCCATCAGGGCACTCAGAACCTCCACTGAAATATAACTCTTGAAAAATTCCTTTAAAACCCTTGTCCCTCCTGATTGAGAGAGTCACCGCCTTTGGGATTGGAGACCCTGTGTTTCTCTTTTGCTAGCAAACAATAAACCTTTTTCTTTTTCTCAAAACCATGTCCTCATTACTTAATTGGCATTAATTGGATTCTGGGGAGGACTGAACTTTTGGTTACAAATTTTGGCACCCCAGAGCAGCCCCTGATCTGCTTTCTTGGGCCAGCTGACACCCCCCAGCAAATGTACTTCCATATTGAGGATGTAAGGTGAACTTTTTGAGAGCAGACTACTGGGAAGTTAGGAGATGGGCAAATGTGCCTGGGGTCAATCTGAACCAGAGGAGATATTCCTATAAGTAGAGGGAGGGATTGAGGGACTCCCAGCAGCTGCTGAAGCCCCTTTTGCTTTGGGGAACTCCTGTGTTCCTTCCCTGTACTGTAAGGATTGCTCCATTTTGCCTATTTTGAGAAAAAGAAATCTGAATGCAGTAAAGTAACCACACCAAGACCCTTGATTTTACCTTCTGGTTCCCCTTTGTGTGAGCATCTGGTCACCTTGTGGGGACCTCTGTGGCACCACTGGTGTAGGAGCCACAATTAAGTGGGAATTGGGAACTAGAGAGATTTTTCCTCTATCTGGTCTGTCTGTTTTAAAGGTTGCCATTTGTCGCCATTGTTTGAGGCTCCTCTCTGTTTGTCTGTCGTTGTGTTTTTTCTTTGTATTAGTTTTTGGCCCTTTAAGACATGGGCAATAATGCATTGATTTTATAAATTTTTTTGTAGAAATGATCTTGGCTGAATGGGCCACCGATAGATGTAAACATGTCTAAAAAAGTTGATTTTTTACTGCAATAATATGGTCTTTGAATGGTTTTCTGAAATATTTGTACAATCTTGCAGCTGCATTTGGTTTGTCCAAGATAAAATAATTAATAAGGAGTTTTAACAGTCAAAAACTAAGTTGGATGCAAAAGATGTTGCCTCTAATGTGTGAGCATAGCAGGACTCTCAGGAGGATTCCCTTCTCCCACTAGCATCCAGTTCCTCCTGGATGCTCCCGCTCCTCCTTCAAGGATCAGAAACACTAGCAGTTCAGATTGCTAGACTAAAAGAGAGACATGGGATAATTATAAGAAACATGCAGGTTCCCTTTGTTTCCATAGTTGGCCTACATAAGGCAGTTTAAAATCTCCAATTACTGTTCCCTGGGCTCAAATGTACCCAATGGATTTTTATATTGAGATTTGCTCTTCATTCTTCATTTTAGCACTGTTCTTATCTAGCCTTGCGGTCACTTGCTATCGGTCACTCTCTTTCCCCTCCAATCAGCCGGCCCTGCCATTTAGCTGCCTCCCTTTCCTGGATCCGCCATGTTCTTCTACCCCAAACTTGCCTTTAGACCCTCCTCTTTCATCTCCCCCTTTTATGTCACCTCCTGCGACCTACTCAGCCCTTGGGACTCCACCTCCACACCCGTCCTCGGATGGCCAAAGCAGCAGGTTGCCTGTGCTTTGCTTTGTGGCAGCAGCTGCCGCGAGACTCTGGGCCTACTTTCTCTTCCATCCCTCCTGCCTGCGCTGGTCACAAACCTGCCAGCGCTGCCCCTGGTGTCAGCTGTGTGCTGCCCGTGAGCCTGGGCAGCCTTGCTCAGTTCCCTATCATGGAAGGCATTTCTCTCCCCTGATCCGCGTGAGTCCGTCTCTTTTCTGATAATGGCGCCTCATGGCAGCCCTGTGCCCTCGCCCCGTGGTGGTGCACTCAGCCTCAGGACATAAGTCCCATTCCTCCCGTCTGGTACGGGAAGAACACTCTCTCTAGTACGCGTTGCATCGGCACTCTCTAAACTGCACCTGCATGAGTATGTCTCTTTTCTGATAATGGAAACTTTTTATACTCCCCGCTGACCTCACCTTTGCCTCTTCAACTAATAAACTTTTAAGCCGCACACTTTTCCTTCAACAAACTCACAACTTAAGTCTCATTCCTCCCGTCCAGGACGAGAGGATCTCTCTCTAGTGTGCGCTGCATCAGTACCTCAAAAGCTGCGTGCTTTTCCTTAAACAAACTCACAAACACCTCCCCTATTTTCCTCCCAAAGTGCACACAATTGTGTTCTGTTTGTCTATGTGCATGTGTGTGTGTCCAAATTTCAATGTAAATGTGATATCACGATTAACAAGTAAAAACCAAATGCTCATGAAAATTATTTTAAAAAATGGATCCAAATACCTTGAATTCACTTAAGTTTAAAGTGTTCAATTAAAATTGGGTAAACAATGAAAAATAAATGTGCCTTTTAAAATGAAACTTGATTCACAAGTGTCTCTAGAACTTCTCTTCAGCAAGGAAAAATGACTAATACTGTTACATGGGATTATTCATGTATAGGTAACTTTGTTAAACAGCTGATTAATTCACAACGTTAAAATTCAAACTGTTAAATATGCCATCAGATAATTCCTTAAATTCCGTTGGGTAACATTATTGATTGTTTTCATAAATTGGTCTTTGTCATCAGTGAAACAGATTAAAGTTCCACCAGGTATAATTCTATATGCATGAGCATTGTGTTCTCATGAAGTGGTTAACAGATGTGTGTGATTCCATATAAAGGTTCATAAAAGAAAAGTTCTGTAAATAACAAAATATTTTTCTAAGTTCAAATTATTACTTTTCCACAAAAAGCTAAATGCTCTCAGCCTTTCTTTAATCCATTCTAAATGTGATATTTTGTCAGCTAATGTTCATGGGCGCTCAAGCAGCAATATATGTAAACAGAGATCAACTTCAGAACTAAACACCTGACCTAAGACTCTTGTTAATTTTAACTGTTTAAAGTTTGCCTGTTAATGTTTTGCAGAGGTATTGCTTCAAGAACACAACCTGAGTTAATTTAAGCCATCAAGACAGATAGGTACCACAGACCCCAGCTAATAAAAGGGTAAACAATGACTGTAAGTTTATAAGCATTGAAGTTAAAGCCCAGTGTTCTCAATTTAAGATTAGCTTACTAGATGTCTAAGATCAAGACCTTAAATTAAATCAAAAAGGGCCAAGAAAACCAATATTTGGTTCTTGTCCCAGAGTCAGTCTGTCCAGGGAACAGGAAATTTCTCTAAAAGAGCTTTGCATCTCTCGGCCACATAATTTCCCGATAAGGGAGATAAATGAGACCTATAGAGAAAAGAAAGACAATTGATGCACTTGCTAAAAGGAGGGTCCTTAAAAAGTGGAGAGACATCCCTAATGCTTCCAAGGGAAGCCACAAGGTCAAGCAAGACCTGGACCCATCCTTGCAGAAGGCACCAAGCAGAAAAGCTGCTCTCAAGTTTCCCCAAGAGTTATTCCCATCAGAAATCAGCTGACTCTTAGCAATAGTTAAAAGCAAAAGTAAGTTTGACCGACTTCATCTTAAACATATAGTAAATAGTTGAAACAGATACACAACCATTCCTGGGCATTTAAGATATAAAGGTAACCTCAGATATACACTTATATAAAAAAGAAACAGTTTAACTACTAAGTAACTGCCAAGGCAAAAAAGTTTTTAGTCAGTTTAAGGCCTACAGATATTCCTAACCTACACAGGTAGGCTTAATATTCAGTAGTATGATTATCTAGCCCTAAGTGAAAGAAATAAAGGGTCCTCTACTAGACACAGAGGTCATAAGATCAGATGACATTAAGCAGCCTAACTACCATCTTATCTAGATAGACATCTGTAACATTAAATGTTGTGTTTACATTCCTGATAACTCTGTGCATGTTAAAAATTTAAATTATCATCTTCATGGTATACATTGACATGTTCCAGATGCTGGAACATTTATTCAGTACTCATGTTTTTTTTGTGTTCTCTCATAAAAGCTCCCATCCCTGTTGACTTTACAACCTTCCCCAGGCTTCTAAGTAAAATATATCCTTCATCAGACATCAGCTATGGACAGGCCAAGATTACATCCTGCCTGACCCAAGTAGACTCACTGCCTCATTTCCATTGACACCTGGTTCTTGGGTATATTTCTCCCCTCCCCAGGACACAAAATCAATTTCCCTTGTCCCAAAGTGGACAGGCTCCTTCCAGGTTGTGCTGTGCACACCCATGGCTGCTAAGCTTCATGAAACCTCAGGGAATTTGACTTCTTGGATTCATATTTCCAGACTGAAACCAGCTGCTCAACCAACTTAAGATCCACAAAAGGATGACAAACAACTACCTCAGTATACTTGCTCTCCCATTCCAACTGATCCCCTAAAAATTTGTTTCTTTCATGTTCCTGATACCGACTCAAATAATCTTTTCTGTTTTTTTCTTGTTTTAAATCTTCAACCAGTTTTTCTCAGGGACTATCAACTGTTCAAAGAAACCAACGGATGACTTTCCAACCAGAGAGTGCTGCTGAGTCCTGCCCCTATGCTGCCAGCCGATGCTCAATATGATGTTCCTCACACTCCCCATTGGCCTCTTCACTGTAAGTCCCACCTGGTGGAACACAGGCCTATGGACAATAATCCATCTCACCTTTTTCCCTTTTTGTTGCTTCCATAATAGTGTTACCTGCAAAATCACAAGGACCACAATTTCTACATGCTCTTCGAGAGGATAACCGGCTGACTCCCAGGTGACTTTCTGCAAAAGCCTGGTTTGACACCCTCACTGATCTATGGCTTCAAGGAAAATTCATCCATCCCATACTTGGACAGATTCATCTTTTCCACACCTACCTCCTGGGAATTTTTTCCACCCTCCAGACAGACCTGCCTACATCTCCTCCCTTCATAACACCCCATGTCACCCCATTTCAGCTTGAAGCAACCAGATCGAAACACAATGCCCCGCTTCCTAAGAAAACAAAAAAGGGGGGATGTTGGATTCCAGGCAGGGAGGCTGTGCCTCCCAGGTAGAAGGCCACACCTCCCCAGGTACTTTGTGAAAAGACTACATTTCCCAGGTACCTCAGCCTGGCCAGTGAACCTGGCCAGCAGGTGCCCTGGCCACTGCCTCCTGATCTCTGGCAGCCTATGGAGACACTCGTTCCAGGGGCTCTCTGACCACCAGTTCGCTATTTAAGCCTGCCCTGGACTGAAACCTCTCTCTGTTCGCGCCTGTCCCTGTTCCTGTTCGTCCTTGTTCTCCCTACCCTTCCGTGTGGTCCCTAATAAACTTCCCTTTTATTAAATGGCGTTTCTGGCCCTAGGTTAACTTTGCCTTTTTTTCTCTAACATAAGGTATCATAATTTTTATTCAAACCTGTCTGATTACCAATTAAAAATGGTTAAAACATCTTAGAAATGAGGTTTTTGCTCCAAACAGCAGTTTTCCTCCAAGTCCCTCCAGACCTCAGCCAGGACTTACATTGAAATGAAAATGAAAGAAGCTGGCAAACAGTAGGAAACTGATCTGAGAAAAAAAAAAAAAAAAAAGGAATAAAAATGTCTTTTACCTGAACCTATACTAAACTAAACACAAAAGTAAATTGTATGGTACTGCACTAAAACAGTTTCTGGCCATGTCATTTTTCTAGGACTCTTGTTTTTTTCTTAAATTCCATATTTTTTGAGATCATGATTTTGGTCCTATGCACCTAGGCTATTTTTTTTTTTCTGATCAGTCCAAATTTTTATTCAAACTATGGAGTTTTTAAACATCTGTAACATTGTAATGGATATTTACCTGCAAAAAGCTACAAGGCCTTTACTTTTATATGTGTGCACACTGTGTATTGTGTTGTATGTCCATATGTGTGTGTGTCCATATGTCATATCATGATTTCAATATTGGCAAATGGAAAATGAACACTTATAAATTAAAGTGGATCCAACTAACTTTAATTCACGTGATTTTAAATGGTTTGATTTAAACTGGGTAAACAGATAAAAATTAAGATGTCTTTAAAATTAAACTTAACTCACAAGTCTCTTTAGGTGGTCAAAAAACTAATAAAATGTTGATGTCTATAAAATGTCTAATATTCCATTGTTTCTAGGATTTTTCTTCAACAAAGAAGAAATGGCTAATACTGTTTAATATACTTATCTGATATCTTGTAAAAATAAGTAAAATAGATTTGACATAAAATTACTCATAAATGTGTTTGCTAGACATCTGATTAATTTACAAGGTTAAAATGCTAACTGCTAAGTATATCATCAAGTACTCTTAACTCCTTGAGTTCCATTGGGTAACATTATTGATGTTTCTCATAAATCGGTATATGAAAAAAAATTTTAAAGTTGCTTTGTCATCACTGAGAAAAGATTACTAAAACTTAAAGTCCCAACAGGTATAATTCTATATACTTAAATATTGTTTTTCATAAAATAATAAACAGATATGATTCTACATACAAAAGTTTATAAAAGATTTCTATATTCCATGGCCCAAAAGTTTCAACTGTTCCAATGAAAAGTACTGTAAGTAACATAAAATATTTATTTTTATTAAAATAAAATAATTTGCCTAAATTCAGAAATTTACAAGAGTGTTTCAAAATGTGAACAGAAAAGGGGGTTAACAGATGAAAAAGAGAAATTAAAAGGTCTATGTAAGTTGGTTATATATATGGAATTTTTTTTTTCCCCTAAGGTGAAATGTTAATATACTGATATAAACCAAAGTATAATCTATATGTTAACAGGACAAAGATTCCTTAAAACAATAATTTATCCATAACATTGTGTTTTTATTAAGTCTTGTTTTTTTTTAAACAAGTAATCTTGAAGAAATTAAGGATTATACAACTATGGTTAAACAATAAACTGCTATTTTGAAATATTATGTTATTTCTTTAATAGCTAAACTTGGTTAATATAAAATATCAATGTAATTGTGGTGCTATTACTCTTCCATATATATATATAATATGTTATATATTCCATATATATACAAGTATTTAAGGTAAAAGCTTTAAAATAACATTATATTAAGCTGGTGTTCTCCAAACTAAAGTTGTATGGTAATTTTGGGCTTATGAAGATGACAGACTTTATTGAAAATTTATTTATAGCATTTAATGTTCTATAACTAGGCCTATTATAAATAAGATATATAAAGTGTTGTGTTACTTTTTACACTGGGGTACAATTTAAATATTTTTTTAAGTTAATGAGAGCCTAAGTTATGTAAAGGTTGATATTATAAAACACAAAAGCATTTTGCTACTTTTCCCCAAGAGGTTAAAAGCTCTTAACCTTTCTTTAATTCATGTTTTAAATGTAATATCATTTTGTGTTAACTAATATTCATGTGAACTCAAGCAACAATATATGTAAAATTTATAAAATGATATTTAAAAAACAAAGATCAGCTTCTGAACTAGAACACTGTGCTTAAGATTTATAAAGAGCTTTTCCTGAGATAAGGCTCTACCTCCCACCTTACGACATGCCAAAATGACTCAAAGGTAGGCCAGACTTTGGTTCATATAAAGTTGTGTTCAAAAGATTGATTTTTGTTATTAAGATTACTAAGATCTCAAAGAGGGGATATAATATATAACTCAGTCAAAAGCTCAAGATAGTTATTACACAAACTAAATATGTTTTTACTCTTGTTAATTTTATTTTATATTTTCCTTATAAACTGTCTAAATGTTGCCTGTTAATGTTTTGCAAAGGTATTGATTCTAGATCACAACCTAGGTTAATTTAAGATAATAAGCCATCACCTACAGGACAGATAGGTAGTACAGACCCCAACTAATAAAAAGGGTAAATGACTATAAGGTTATAAACATTAAGGTTAAAGCCCAGTACTTTTAATTTTAGACTGCTGAGACTGATTTACTAATGGTTAAGATCAAGACTTAAAAATTAAAGTTAAATTTTAAAATGGGCCAAGACAACCAATATTCGGCTCTTAGCCTCTAAGTTAGTCTGAATCCAGGGAACAGGGAACTTCTCTAAGGGCTTTGCAACTCTGGGGCACATAACCTCCTGATCAGGGAGATTAATGAGACCAATGAGAATAGAAGCCAATCAGTTCACTTGCTATAAAGAGAAGGGTCATTAGAGATGGGAGACATCCCTGATGCATCTGAAGGAAGCCCCATGGTCAGCAAGTCCTGGACCCATTCCTAGCGCAAATGGCACTAGCAGAACTAAAAAGCCTCTCTCAAGTTCCATAAGAGTAACTCCCATGGGAACTCAGTTGATTCTTAACAGTGGATAGGCACAAAGTCAATTTTGACCAGCTTGATCTTAAACACCTAGCAAAAACAGTTAAAACCAAAAACAACCATTCCTGAACATTAAATAACAACAAACAACAACAATAATAATAATAGTTAAATATAACTTAAGATATACACTTATGTTAAGTCCCCTCAAAATAAGTAAGACTGGAGCCTACAAAGATAGATTCTTCAAAAAGAATGCCTAATAACTATCAGAGAAACTGCCAAGGCAGAAGATTTTTTAATCATTTAAGGCCTACAGATCTTCCTAATCCTCCTACACATGTAGGATCAATATTTGCTAACATAATTATCTAGACCCAAGTAACAAAAATAAAGGGTACTCTATTAGACATGGAGGTCATACCAGTAAAAATTTTACAAGATCAGATAACATTAAGTAGCTTAATTACATCTTATGTGAATAGACAACTGCAACATTAAAGGTTAAATGTTCTGTTTATATTTCTTTAACTCTAAAGATGTTAAAGATTTACATTTCTAAAAAAAAGGCCTTGTCCACTCTGACCTTATTATGGGGGACAACTTCTCAGCCCACACACCTCCAGGTGAGAGTACTTCTATTATCTTCATGGTATACATTGTTATGTTCCAGATGCTACAACATTTATTCAGTACTCATAGTTTTGTTTTTGTTTGTTTTTTCTCTTCCCATAGAAGCACCCATTCCCCAGATGATTTTACAACCTGTTTTTCCCAAACAGACTTCAATCCAACCTGATGTCTAAAAGAGAACTACTAACTGCTTGCCACTTGCCCCTTCCAAAATTACCCCCTCTAAGTTCCAAAGCATCCAGAATGGTCGTCACCCCCTTTTTCCTCACAGCAATAAAAATTAGAAAGGGGGTAATGAAGCCAAAATTAGAGAGACAATCAATATAGATAGTAAATTGAGTCAGATCAGGTCAGGAGGCCAATTTTGAGTGAGTCCAGAAATTTTAGAGACTGAGTCCAAAAAGTTAGAGACTGTCCCTCAGGTATTGAAATTCCTCTGGAGCCCTTTCCTCTGCCCTATCAAAGATTTGAAAGGGACACATAAGACAAGGGGGGGGAGGGAATGATAAACACAGCCTAATTCCATTTTAAGATTGGGAGCCAGCTCATCACAAAGTTATGAAAAGTTCATTTCTGTTTTAATGTAAAATGCTAAGTTTCTATTTGGACTAGCTATAGTTTGATGTTTTAAAACACTTGCTTGGAATTTCTGCCCAAGCCTTTAACTCACCCATGCCTGGCTCCCCCTGACCAGATAACAACCCTTTCTGAAGTCCCAGCATGCTCCTCATTAACTTTGATGTTAGAATCTGAGTTTGCCCCCTATCTTGAGATGTAAACAATGTTGATTATAAGCCTGCTATCTGCACTTGTATTGTGCTTGCCTGAACCCTTTCAGTTGTAAGTTCCCATGACACCCACCTTTGTAACTTTTTTGTGTTATAAAAGCTTTCCTGATTTTAGACAAGGCACTGAAGTTTGGGGGAGACAGTTGCTGATCAGCAATTTGTGTATACAGATTAAGCTTACTTTAATTTGATTTAAATTGGAGTCAGTGTGTCTTTGGGTCGTGTTTCAACAATGTCTCTAACCAGACAAGCTGATCTCTTTTTCCCTAGATGGGAAATAGTGTGATGAAAAAAGAATCTCTGAATCTGGGGTCATTTTCTCTGGTTCTGTAAAAACTCTTTTCCTATTTCCTACCCTTCATCAGGGATTGCATGAAGATAACTTCAAAGTTCAACAGAAATGAAAATTCCTGCACTAATACAACAGCTTAGCTGTGGCTATAAATGTACTTGCATGTGTACACACACACACACACACACACACACACACACACACACACACAAACATACATTGGTCTATGAACAGATCCTCAAATAGAAAATTTAGGATACCTGAAAATCAACCTATTGAGGTAGTATTCATTAACATTGCTTCTAAACTTTTAGACATGAGAGCAAAAAAGTAAAGAAATTCTCACCTCATGGTTCCTGTGGATGAGGCTGCAGTTCTGCAGTTTTTTCAGTCAAGTGGGCTTCTCAGAATCTGGTTGTCTGTAGGTATTCCTATAAAGAATCTCTGGGGCTTTATAAGTAACAGATGATGTAATCTGCAGATGTGTCCTTGCAATTGGAGAAATTTCAAAGTAGAAAGTGAAAATAAGCCTGGCAAGTTCCTGCTCATAGAAACTGAAACTTAAGCAGAGATGGAGATTTCTTCATTATTTCCTTTTGAGAACTTCCTGAGAGCAGGCTGGTGACAGCAGTAGTCCTGAGGTGTGAATTCCTGCCACCCAGCCTGGGGGACACCTGGGTGCTAGGACATGGGAGTTACTGCAAAGTCTCCTGAGCCTATGGCCAGCAAGCAGGACCTGTAGAAATGACTGTGTGAACTTGGAGAAGTCATGCCTCCCCCTCTGTTCCTGTTTGTCCATTTGGAACCAGGGATTGTTCTGATATGGCATAAAATCATGTTAATTCTCTGATTAGAAATCTTATCCCAATGTGCTGCCTTTCTTTGTGAGGTGTATGTTTCTATGTATTCTATTCTCATCAAGGTGGAAAGGCATTGGGGATGAGAACAGCTGATGACATTGCAGATGGGATTGCACTGGGTGGAGGAAAGAGAAAGTGTGTGTGTGTGTGTGTGTGTGTGTGTGTGTGTGTGTAAGAGAGAGAGAGAGAGAGAGAGAGAGAGAGGCAAGAGGACCACATGGCCCACCTTGAACCATAATTTGGCTTACTGCAAAGTACTCAAGTATTGACAGAATTTTTATGTCAATGTTTTACATTTCAGGCTCTTTTTTAAACAGTAACTCACAGGAAGGGGCAGGAAGTCTCCTTTGTTCCTTCATGCAACTTCTTGTAATGGTGATATTATATAAGTGTAGTACAATGTTAAAATCAGGAAAATGAACTTGACACTATGTATGTGTTTTAAGATGGAATGTAATGAGCTCTTGTTATAAATTCAGTTACTCATGTATTTGCTCTCCAGTGGGTAGCTCCTTTTCTTATACCAACTTCATTCGCCATGTAATCTATTGCAAAATTCACAGACAGCCTCAGAATTACAAAAGGAAAAGAAACTTCCAGAATGATTACTGAACAGAGTGGATGAACTTTTCTCTGCCCCCCACCCTTCATAGGTATATCCAGTTAAATAGAGTGAAGTTGTGGTGTATTAAAACACTCTGGGAACCCTATCTTTTCTCATGTTTGGGAACCCTACCTTTTCTCATGTTTTATCTTTAATCTCATGCATATTTTGGCTCATTTATTTCACTCTGCTTTGCTTTTTGGATATTGGTATTTGCTCTTTGATCCAAACATTTTATCATGTATATTTTCAAGCAGAGAAAATTGAGAGAATTTTGAAAAGTGCTCTCATGTAGCTAGATACATGTGATGTGAATGTGTGTGAGTATGAGCCACTGGTAATCTCATGCCTCAGGGACCTAGGTGACAAGTCAGCCTTTTAATTTTATGGCTTCTAAAACTCAGTACCTCTTCTGTCTTTTGTAAAGACTGTGGTAGTGTTTGTATTGGCATGACTGTCTTGGCTTCAGGCCTTGTCGTGGTGTGTAAGTGAGTGCTACAGCTTTCTGTTTCCACACACACAGGGAATATACATATTTTGTAAAGTTACCAAGAAACACACTCAAGGAATTTGTGATCTTAGAAATTTTGTTGAATATTTATAGTTGATGGGAAAAGATTTCAGAATTTCACTTGGTCCTGTTCAAGTGTCCAGTGGGTGATCTTTAACATCACAGTACCAAAATTCTATCCTTGGAGAATGCTGATGCTGCCATCCTTTCAATGTCTGTTCTACAATGAGTCATGACAAACGTTGATACTAAGCTACGTGCTCACTGTGTTTTACTTCCCTGGCTTCAGTCCTCCAAGGGCTGTATAAGTTGGATCTACAGTTCTCTGTTTTTTCAAAAAAAATTTAATAAAAACATTTCATTATATTTATTAGTGATTATTAGTTTTATATGCACAAAATAATGGGTTTATATTTATATTTATTAGTGCATATTAGTGTTATATGTACAAAATAATGGGTTCCTCTATGACATTTTCATACACAAATATTTTCATACATATAACAAACTTTGATTATATCCACCAAATCTATTACCCTGCCTTACCCCATAATCACCTTCCCTTACATACTTTGCTTTCATATGTGTCATATGGATCTAGAGTAGTTACAATTTTTATATCGTTATCCAGACATAAGATGGTGATGGTGAACCCCAAGCTGAATTCACAGATTTCAGGCTCCACTGCCAGAGCCCTTTCAGAGCAGGCCTTGGCCCACTCATAATTCTTTCTCCCACACTTCACCAAGGCCCATCCTTCCTCACAATCCATCTCAGGAGACTCCAGCCTGTAGCGGGAGGGACTTGCAAACTTCTTGCAAGTGTTCTCCACCGTGTCCAGGTAAGTCGGGGCTTCTGCCAACCTGCCCATGTGGTGATACACCCAGGCATGATTGTCCCAGGTCACCAGGCATCTCATGTCTGCCTGGTCTGCGTGCTCCCTCTGGACCAAGTCTTCAGCTACTCTCAAGCTCTGCAGGGCCTCCTTATCCTGGCCTTTCAGGTGCTTCACATAGGCAGGGAGGTTGTGAATCCCCACATTGTTTCTGGTGTCTATGAACTCAATCTCTTCCAAAACCCTTCTATATAAATTTGGTATTTCATTGTCACATGTCCAGACCCCACGTGAAGTGACCTCACAACTGCCACAGCTTGTCCTGGATCCCATTATCATCTGCATTCTAGCTGTGAAATAAAAGTGAATTTTATCTGTTAGATTCCTCATCTAACAGCCATAAGGGACACTCCAATGAAACACAATGACTCACCCCACAAGGACCCACTCCTTCCCAAAAGGTTCTACCTCCTATAGGTTCAACCAACTCCCAATAGTTACAAGACCTTGAATCCCTCAATGGAATAAGACATTAATGAGGTCAGAACCCTCATGATCTGTTATCCCCCAAACCCCCACCTCTCTACCATTGCTACATTGGGAACCAAAACTTCAACCCATTTGTCTTGAGGTACACTTCCTGTTCAAATCATAACATTTCACCCTAGTTCATGTACATTTCATAATGTAAAATACTCTTAGTCCATCTCCAAGTTCCCCACAGTTTTAATGTTTTCTGTGTTGCTCAAAAGTCCAAATCCAAAGGCTCCTCTCAAACTCAAGGCATCACTTATTTGAGGGCCTCTATGAAAAATATAAAGCATGTTTCACATTACCATCATCCATTGGTGAGATTTTCACAAAGTAAACATTTCCATTTCAAAAAGAGAAATGTTGACATAGAAAGAAATGATGGGGCCAAAGCAAGACTGAAACCCAACTGGGCAATCATTAAATCCTGTAGGTCCATGGCAGACATCTAGGCCACATGACAATAAGTGAGAATTCCAAAGAGCTGGGGCAGCCCTACATATGTGGACTTGCTGGTTGTTGAAAGGACACTCACAGAGTCCATGCAAAGTCCAAAGACCATGCCACACAATGGAATGTCACAGGAGAGATTTATTGTAGGGTAACATGATGCATACTGACAAGGCTGTCCCTCTGAGAAGAGCAGCAGCTTGTTAGCGCTCACAGAGCAGCTTTACAGCCTGCAAGAGGAATCTCATAAGCTGCTTAGGAGTTTAAGCTGGGGTATGGTTGATAGCAGGCACATGTTCTTAGGGGGAGTTAAGCAGCTTGGCCTCAGAATCAAAACTTTGGAACCTCTAGATTAAATGGCTCCAACCTAAAATGATGAATCTTATGCCAACAGTTGCAGCACACAGGGCCTCTCTGTTAGACTCTCCTTGCTGCCTCCAGCTTTCCTGGGAAGATGTTGCATTTTCCTGGCATCTTTCACTCCCTGGCGTCTCCACTGCAGTTTTGGCTTCATTATCACAGCTTCACATGTCATCCACTATGGGGCTGCCCTCATGGATTCCAACCTTGTCACACACTGCCTGGGACCCCAGGCTTTCTTTTAAAATGTTAGTGGAAGCTTCCATGACCACATAACTCTTACATTCTGCACACCTGCCAAACCAGCAATGTCTGGATAATGCCAAGGTTTGCCACCAGTGGAGATAGTAGCCCAGACACCTGGGACCATGACTGTGTGACCTCTGAGTGCTTGGATGGCTGAACATGGGGAAAGGCATCTCAAGGAGACAATTCCCTAGATGTCCCTCTGCACATAGGGCTCCCCAGGCTCTCTTTTCAACCAAAGTCTTTTGAAACAGTTTACACTTTTACACCCTTGAGCTGTGATCGGTGTGGTCCGAATGATTCTTAATATGCCCTCAAGGCATCTCATTTTCCCAGTGCATAGAACTTAGCTTCTCTTTAGTAGTGTTCATCTCTTTAGTATCAACTTCCTTGCCCCAAGTGTATGTTTGCTTTCCTGGCCAAATTGAAAGTTGTTCAAAGCTTTCTGCCCAGCCTCTTGCTCTCTTTTCTTACTGCAAATGTGACTCAAAGCCATCAGCAATACACATGCCCCTGCCTGAATGCTGTGTTACCTGGAAATACTCTCCATCAAATTAACTAGTTCATCACCTTTAAATTCAGACTCACAAAAATCTCAGTGCATGGACAAAATGTAGTAAGTTCTTTGCCATAATGTAACACACATGGCCTCTAGTTCATTTCCCAATAGTGTCCTCATTCCCATGTGGAAACTCATCAGATCTGTCTGTACTGTCTGTATTTTGATCAGAATTCTGGTCTTCTGGTCTTTTGGTCTTCATACCAAAATTATCCATTAAGCTCTGCATCTAACATGCTAGGAGGTTTGTTGCCTATATCACCAAACCTTTCAAACTCCTCTTCCAGAACAGTTCCAATGGCTCTGAACAGCATGGTCAAGTATACTCACAACAATGACCTCTTTATTTGGCACCCATTTTCTATGTTAGTCACTTTTTGTCACTTGGAGAAAATACCTGAGGAAAACAACTTAGGGAATAAAACATGCATTTGTCTCAGAGATTTAGAGATTTCCATGTGTGGGTGGCTGACTCCATTACTTCTGGGCCTGTGGTAAACCATACATCTTGGTGGAAGAGCATAGTGGAAGAGAATAGCTCAACACATTGTAGATGGGAATCACAGGGTGGGATATCCAAAGGGGAAATAAAGAGAGAGACAGAAGAGACAGACTGAGAGAGGAGAGAGAGACCAAGTACAAGATAGAGTCCCCAAAGTTATGCATCCATAACCTACTCTCTCCTACTTAAGGCCCCGCCTCCTACAGTTTCTATCACCTCCTAATTTCTCATTCAAATGATGAATCTGTGGATTAATCCACTTATGAAATCAGAGCCCTCATGATCCAATCAATTGAAGAAAGATCCACTTTTGGGCATTGTTGTATTGGCAATCAACTTTCCAAACACGATATTTGGGGGCACATTTCAGATTAAAGCCATAAAATTCTCTATTGCTGGTTTATTTCACAATGCAAGTGATTAAACATTCACAGAGAAAAAAGATTAAAAGTTCCCCACAAACAAACAAAAAAAAAAACCAAATATTTCTCTCTTTCTGTCTCTCTCTTCACACACACACACACACACACACACACACACACACACACAAAGAATAAGGTACAAAAGCCTCTATTGCTCCAGTGTGGACTCCTTCATCTGTTTCAAATTCCCACTCAACTTCAATATAATTCTTACAATTTGAATTTAAGCAATTACCCACTTAGCAACTCATTGGTTCATTGAAGCAAGCCAAGCAAAGGTGACTGCTGTTATTCTTTTCAGTCATCAAACTAAAAATAATAATCCATTTATGAAATTCATCTCTTTAGTATCAACTTCCTTGCCCCAAGTGTATGTTTGCTTTCCTGGCCAAATTGAAAGTTGTTCAAATAAACATAATAAAAATAATGCTTCCTCTAAAAAAGTTACCTCCAATGTCTTTTCAAACCAGCAACAGAAGAACAGCAAGCATCAAAAAGATTTCCTCCTAGAAACCTTCCCTGGACACACTGCCTGATGGAAACAGTTCCTGTTCAACCCTCCTGCCCAGCTCATCCCCCACTCCAGTCCTCACCAGTTCCATAAGCTTCCTCAGGGACCTCCTTGAGGTCATCAGAAAGCTAGACATAAGTAAAAGTTGCTGAGTTAATGAGACAGGTTTTATCCTGTATTCATCAGATGTTCAGGCTATCAGAAAATGTCAAATATAAATAAACTAGAGAGACTCTGTTATTTGATAGTGTGTTTAGAATTGTTATGGGTAGAGAACGTTTGGGCTGTTCATTTCCCAAAGTGCTAGACTGCATGCAGAGCAAGGAGGAAGTGCTTCCCCTGTCATTGCTCTGAATTTATCATTGGTTCTGGTTCTGTGAAGATCTGGCTCAGGCTGTTTGTTATTGACCATCTTGCTTAGTGCATCTTTGAAATAAACAGACCCTTGCACAAGTCAGGACAGAGATACTTTAAGTGGAGAGGAAATAGGAAAGGGTGTGTGTTTGTGTGTGTGTGTGTGTGTGTGTTTGTGTGCATGCATGGGAACAAATAAGCTAGACAGTTGGAACTGGACAAAACAAAGCTTGAAGAAATGAAATGTCAGTACTAGTTTCTGAGTATTTTTCTGGAAGTCCAAGACCATCTCTGCAAGATACTGGCCAGGGATGGGGTTGTGGCTCAGACGTAGAAAGCTTGCCTGGCATATGTGAGGCACTGGATTCAATCCTCAGCACCACATATAAATAAATGAATAAAATAAAGTTCAATTGACAAATAGAAAATTAAAAAAAAAAAAAAAAACACTGGCAAGTTGCGAGAAGCCACTTCACCTCTCTGAGCTTCCTCTTTCTAGGCTGATTTTAAAAAATAAAGGTGATTTGGAATAGCTAAGCAGATCTCATCCCTCACAACAAAGTAGAGTCATGTGCAGGTAAGTCTTAAAAATAACTCCCACTAGGCCCTCCCTACTAGGTCCAAGACCAATCGAACTCCTGTCTGGATGGGCAGTTGTCCCCCAGTCTCAATGTTACAAAGAAATCCTGAGGTGACTTTTCTATATTCTTGGCTGAACACCTGGGCTCGGGTCAGGGCCTCAGGGACAGATATCCTTGGTGTCTATTGTTTATCTGAAATGGTCTTGTTCAGTGGTATGGACCCAATTCCTGTCCTCTCTTCCCTTTCTTGGAGGTCAATATCTAATGTCTTCATTACTCTGTGTTGTTGCCTGCTGACACAGTGGGCAAGGAGCTCCTCATTCTCTTCTTGATCCATAGGATGGCAATTCTGAGTGGTATATAATAATAATAGCAATTATTATTAATATTATTATGTTTTATGTATGATACTTATTATTATATTTATTATATGATTATGATATTTATCATAGCACAAATAATTTATTATTTAAAAGATGATAACTATTTTTGCTAAAATGTCTCAAATATCCAATTGCAGACTATTGGGGAATGTGTACCATACAAAATTACCCTGCTTTTTTCAAGGCCATGACTGTTTGTCTAAATTTTATGATGTGTATGCTTAAAGTCATGTAGAATAGGGGATAATGACATGGCTGCCTGATGAATGCTGTTTTTTCCTGGGTGTCAGGGTACATACCTGTAATGCCATCTGCTTGGGAAGCTAAAGCAGGAACATCACAAGTTTGAGGCCAGCCTAGGGAGACAGTGTTTCAAAATTTAAAAAAACAAACAAACAAAAAAAAAGAATTTAAAGGGCTGGGGACATCACTCAGTGGCTTGCCTAGCACACGCCACCTCCAGCACCACACACACACACACACACACGTCAATTTTTTGTTTGTTGCGAGCCATCCATGGCCTGTGTATGTGAGCTATGTGCATTTGAGGTATATGAGGGTACTTGTCTGGAGTTGCATGCTGATTGGGCTGTGCGACATAAGTGTGCCTTTCCTCTGGCTCTGACTGTGATCCCACACAACACCTGATAATGGTTATAAATTTGGGTACTCTATTTAACTGATTCCATCTTATCTCTCTGTGTGTGTATTTGCTCTCAAGTGGATAGCTCTTTTCTGATACCAACTTAATTCTTCATGTGATATATTCACAAAAAGCACAGACAGACTCAGAATTGCAAAAGCAAAAGAAACTTCCAGAATGATTACTGAAGAGAGTGTAGGAATTTTCCTATGTTTATCTCCCTTCCCCCACCCCCAATACTTATATCTTTCTAAATTGGTGCAGTGAAGTTGTGGTATATTAAAACTCCCTGGGAACCCTGCCTCTCTGCATAGGTTTATCTTCTGTCTCATGCAGATTTGGGCTCATTTATCTCACTCTGCTTTGCTTTTTGAATATTAGTATTTGCTCTTTTATCAAAACATTTTATCATGTATATTGTCAAGCAGAGAAAATTGAGAGAATTTTAAAAGGTGCTCTTATGTATCTAGCTATATGCGATATGAATGTGCATGTGTATGTGCCACTGGCCAGTCTCATGCCTCAGGGACCCAGGTGACAAGTCAGCCTTCCAAATTTATGGCTTCTAAAACTCAACACCTCTTCTGTCTTTTCTAAAGACTGTGGTAGTGTTTCTATTGGCACAACTCTCTTGACTTGTAGTCTTGACAGTCATGGCCTTGTAGCGGTGCATAAGTAGGTTCTACAGTTTTTTGTTTTCACACAAACAAGGAATATACATGTTGGGACTCCATGTCTGCCAAGGGGATGGGTTTTGGCTGCTTACCACGCCCTAGTAGGACCGAGGCTGAGCCAAGGGGTGTGGCTATGACGTAGCGTGAGAGACTGAACTGCTCTGCTGGCTGATTGGCTAGTTCTAGGCCTATTTAAGTTCAGTGCCTGGTCAATAAATCTGAGTTTCTGGATTCTCGCTTGCTATACAAAACTCCCTGGGTGTGGTGTGGTTTTTCTGTTTACCAGACAGAGGTTCACCCAGCTATTTTTGCCCTTATGTCCACCCTCGCTGGGTAAGTTACATTTTTCCTTCTGCGGGCAGAGGGAAAACTCTCTTTTAGGGCCCAAAAGGGGGTGTAGCTTAGAACTTGGCCCCATTCATAACTCAGCAGCCCCAGCAGGTTGGCGCTCAGCGTGGGGCGGGAACAAAGAAAAAATTATCGGTGGGCTTAATACGGTTAGAGATGCAGCGTCTCTTTCGCTGGCAAAAATACCCTTTAGTATGGGGCAAATATTAACATTCAGGAAATCACAAGACCCAGCCCTCGAGGCGTGGCGGTGTATTTTAAGAAAGCAAGGTCTGCAAATATCTGATAGCCAAGCGGAGGTGATTTGGAATTCATTAAAACGGGCGGCTCCCTGGCTCCCAAAGTCTGAATTTAATTCTTGGGAAACATGGGACGAAGTGAAACAAATTTTAAGAGACAGTGAGATTGAATATGGGGAAGTCCTGCCTCCGGGAGTTTATCCAGCTTTATCCACCCTAAAAGCATGCTCGCTCTTACAAGAAACAAAAAGATCTAATCTTTCCCGGTTCGGAAAATTAAACAGCCCCTCCCGGTCGGCGAATTTAGAGAAATCTCGCTCCAGGGAATTAGAAGTTACAGCCCTTCCTTTAGAGATCTCTAACAAATGCCCTGGGGACAAAGGCCACATGGCTCAGTACCCTACAAGCGGGATCCGCCATTTCATGAGCCACCCCCTGCTGAGCCTTCTGCGCCATCACTATACCAAGAGGCGCCAGCGCCCTCTAGTGGGCTTTCATCTGTAATGGCGTTTCCAGTTAATTTAAATCCTAGGGAAGACAGGCCAGATATTTGGTATCCCTGGGAGACTCAAGAATTAAAAGAATTAAAAAAGGCTGTAGCAAAAGATGGTCCAAACTCACCATGGGCAGAATACATTTTGCAAAATCTCGCTCATCGCGCCTGTACCAGTAGATATTGGAAAGATTTAACAAAAGCTGTGCTCCCGGGACCGTTATTCCTTAAATGGTGTGCATATTTTTCTGATGAATGCCATACGCAGGCTGAGAGGAACCAAACAGCAGATCCTCCCATACCAATAACCTTTGGGATGCTGTCAGGAACTAATAATCAATATGCCACAAGAATTCAACAAGCAGCATTACCAGCTCCGTACCGAAAACAGGTGCGAGCTCTAAGGCTGGCAGCATGGAAGAAGCTAGAGGAAGGCCCCACAGAGAATCACTCAAAAAGCTAATGAGGATCTAGCCACATTTATTGAAAAAATTAAAAAAAGCCTTCAAAGGAAACTTCCACCTAATGACCAATTTACAAAAATGTTAGTTTGGGAAGAAATGACCACAAATCACAAGCTGGCCTATGCTGAGTTAAAAGATAGATCTATAGAGAGATGGATTATTGCCACCAAAGATATGGGTTCGACAACTCACCAGTCTCAGATATTGACCACTCCCCTTAATGCCCACACTAAGATACTAACAACAGTTTTAAATAGAAAAAAAAAACCTATTTTAAATATAGACGACAAGGCCATTTTAAAAAAGACTACCCCAATGATCTTGGTCGGCCTCCAGAATGCTCCCCTGGTCAGATCTCAAAAAATTTAACCTTAATTATTATTGATATTAAAGATTGTTATTTTTCAATACCTCTTCATCCAAATAATTATAAAAAATTTACATTCTCTATCCCCTCAATCAACTTCCAGAAACCAGATAAACTATATAAATGGATTGTTCTCCCTCAAGGTATGGCTAATAGCCCAGCTTTTTGTCAATATTATGTTTCATGTCTTCTATCACCATTAATGAAAAAAATCACAGCTCACCTTATATGTTTATATGGATGACATCATCCTGGGAGCTGCTGATGTCCAACAACTAAACTCTGCTTACTTAACCCTTCGAGAGCTCTTAAAAAAAGGAAGATTACACATATCCAATGATAAAATACAGACTATTCCTCCCTTTAAAATATTGGGGACAAAACTTAGCCTAGACTCAGTTTATCCTCTCAAACCCCAGCTTCTCATTCAAAAATCTTATTCCTTGACAGAGTTACAAAAGCTATTAGGAGAGCTAAACTGGTTAAGACCTTGGCTTCATATCTCTACTGAAGATTTATTACCTCTCTTTGAGTTGCTACGGGGACAATCCCCCTCTGATATAATTATACTAGAAGAAAGTCATCTGTCAATATTACAAAAAGTCCAAGATGCCCTCAATTCAGTCCAATTGGCTCGATACCAACCAAAACAACCTCTATATCTGTGGGTTTTCTCAGGTGCTAAGCTCCTGACAGCTGTACTAACCCAGATGGGAAATCCATTAGAATGGATACATTCCTCTGTGGGAGGAGCACCTCGAGTTTATTCCCAATTAGATCAATTAGCAGATCTTATAATAAAAGGGAGAGATACCTCATTGAGGCATTATGGAAAAGACCCAGATATTTTAACAATTCCTTACCATTTGTCAGACTTTGAATGGATACAGAGAAACAACCCTAGAGTCTCCTATGCTTTAGAAGGATTCTTAGGAAAAGTTGACTGTCATTACGGGTCAACCAAATGGACCTCTTCTTTCCCCAAACTGGAGTGGACTCCCCCCACCTTGTTCTCCAGCAAGCCACTCCCCAAGGCAGTAAATGTCTTCACAGATGGAGGAAAAGAAGGGTCAGCAGTTGTAATATTTCACCCATCCTCAGGCCAAAGGACACAATACTTTGAAGCAGTTACTGGTTCTGCTCAATTTAAAAAATTATATGCTATTACATTAGCCTTGACCCATGTCCAAGAGCCTATGAATCTTTTCTCAGATAGTCTATATGTAATTAACCTATTACCTACTCTAAATGCCTCATATATAAAGATAGATAATAATCCTATCACCCCTCTGATGATCCAGGTTCGATCCCTGCTAAAGGGGCGTAATGAACCTGTTTTCCTCCAACATCTTAGGGGACATCAAGGCTTATCTGGGCCCCTCTCTGAGGGAAATCAGGCCACTGACCGTTTGGCTACCACAGGTGTATTAACAGTTACAGTCCCATATCAACAAGACCTTCAGTTAGCCCAAGGTCTTCACGACCCTACTCATTTAAATTGGAGAGGTCTACATAATAAATTTCCTTTAGTTCCTATAAAAGATTTTAAAAAGATTATAAGAACATGTAAATCCTCTTTGCCCTTCTTACAAGTCCCACCTCTCCAGTCCCCTGGGGTAAATCCCAGAGGCCTACGGCCCAACACTGTCTGGCAAACTGATGTAACCCATTATGTGCCATTTGGGAAAATTAAAATATGTATTTATGTCCATAGATACTTATTCACATGCTTGTTGGGCCATGGCACATTCTGGAGAAAGGGCTAAACATGCTGAAAGTCACTTTTTACAATGCTTTGCTATTCTTAGATTGCCAAAACAGGTTAAAACCGATAATGGACCCTGTTTTGTGAGCAAATCATTACGAAAGTTCTTCCAAACTTGGCATATTAAACATACCACAGGGATCCCATATAACCCAAAAGGACAAGCCATCATAGAGAGACATAATAAAACCCTAAAGGACCAATTAATAAAACAAAATGGGGGAAGCAACCCCCATGACCAGTTGAAAACAGCTATGCTTACTTTAAATATTTTAAATTTTTCCAAACAGCAGCCTCTGTCTGCGTTTCAAAGACACTGGTCTAACCAAACGCCTTATGTAAAAGTTGAGGTCCGATGGAAAGACCCATTAACTGGAGTCTGGAGAGGTCCTGATCCGTTAATAAGTGCTGGCAGAGGTTTTGGATGTGTCTTCCCTATGGGAGAACAAAACCCTATATGGGTGCCTGCCAGAGATCTCAAATACTGCCAATCCGACCAAAATGACTACCCAGGAGCACAAGCTCTTGAGGAGTGATCCTTTCTTTTTCCACAGAAATGAAAACACCGTGACAAAGCTCCTGTCCTGCTGTGATTAAACTTCTCATCACATCCATTCCAAAATTCATCAAAAACACTATATTGGACTCCTTCTTTGTCAGTATCTCAACCCTCTGCGATGAGAGAAGACAGACTGGGCCATTCCTGTGACAATTATCTGGACTTTATGCTAGACGACTTCCTTTGGACTCTGAGAGAAGAGTGCTATATCTTATGACAATTATCTGGACTTTATGCTGGACGGCTTCCTTTGGACTCTAAGAGAAGAGTCCCATTCCTGTGACAATTGTCCGGACTTTATACCAAAAGACTTCCTTTAAACTAAGCTAAATGGATGGACTTTCTCTTTTTGGTGAAATCCCTGATTGTCATTGTCTTTGTGTGCACTTTTAGCCCTATAGAACTAGCCAGATACAGCTGGGTGGTCTACTGTCACGCTGAGCTATAGCCCTATAGGCTTGGCCATGGTCCTTAATAGGATGCAGAGGTATGCCATCCAGTCAAGCCTTCCCAAAGGTGACTGTCATTTCCCGTGTGCTCCCCTTGGCCACTTGCTGGCCCTAGGTATGTCCACCTAAATTGCTAGAGTGATAGCCAATAACAGGTAAGATTTTTCCCAGAGAGGAGAAATCGACCTAGACGGGCACACTCTCTAATGAGTTGGACACCCTACAAGATGGGAATCCCATTTTTATATAAATGGAGAGACCCCATTTTAAATAAAACAAAAAAAGGGGAATTGTTGGGACTCCATGTCTGCCAAGGGGATGGGTTTTGGCTGCTTACCACGCCCTAGTAGGACCGAGGCTGAGCCAAGGGGTGTGGCTATGACGTAGCGTGAGAGACTGAACTGCTCTGCTGGCTGATTGGCTAGTTCTAGGCCTATTTAAGTTCAGTGCCTGGTCAATAAATCTGAGTTTCTGGATTCTCGCTTGCTATACAAAACTCCCTGGGTGTGGTGTGGTTTTTCTGTTTACCAGACAGAGGTTCACCCAGCTATTTTTGCCCTTATGTCCACCCTCGCTGGGTAAGTTACATTTTTCCTTCTGCGGGCAGAGGGAAAACTCTCTTTTAGGGCCCAAAAGGGGGTGTAGCTTAGAACTTGGCCCCATTCATAACTCAGCAGCCCCAACATATACATATTTTGTGGAGTTACCAGCCAAGCACACTCAAAGAATTTGTGATCTTAGAACATTTTGTTGAATATTTATAGTTGATTGGAAAAGATTTCAGGATTTCACATAGTCCTGTTTAAATGTTCAGTGGGTGATCTTTAACATCACAGTACCAAAACTCCATCGTTGGAGAATGCTGATGGTGCCATCCTTTCAATGTCTGTTCTGCAATGAGCCATGAGGTCGATATTACACCACATGCTCACTGTATTTTACTTCCTTTGCTTCAGGCCTCCCAAGGCTGTATCAGCTGGTTCTACAGTTCTCCATATGTTCACAAAAATTTTAATAAAAATGTTTCATTATATTTACTAGTGCATATAAATAGTACAAAGTAATGGGCTCCAATGTGACATTTTCATACACATATATAACAAACTTTGATTGTATCCACCAAGTCTTTTACAGTGCCTTACCTCTTCTCCCCTTCCCTTATACACTTTCCTTTCATATATATCCTTTTGTTATGTGGCCAACAAAATACACTAGCAGAGTTTGTACTTTTGGCAAATTTTAATGAATAATTTTAGGTCAGGTGAAAAAAAGAGAGTATATCACATATCACCTAATAAAAACCTAAAATCTATAGGAACCACTTTATGTCATTTTTAACTTGCACATTCCAGACAAGGTTATTTGTCTTTTTTTTTTTTTCTTATTCTTTCCTTAAAACATCAAAAGTCTAATTAGCTGTGAACGAATTTCTAGCTATGTGTTTTGATGGATCAGCTTTTGCAGTAATGTGACCAAAGCACCTAACAAGAATGATTTTAGAGGAGAAAAAGTTGTCTTGCTCTTAGATCTTGAAGTGCCTCAGGGTGTCTGGCCACATAAAAGAAACCCTTTCTGTTTAATTCCCCTTGCCCCAGGACACCAGCTACACTGAGAAGGAAGCTGTTCATTTCCAAAACATAGTCATTCAGAAAATGATCCTGCTGGTTCTAGCAGCTGCTTGGTGCTCAAACAGGATTTTCATCCTGGGCCAAT
Source organism: Tamias sibiricus (assembly GCA_025594165.1). Lineage (NCBI taxonomy): Eukaryota > Metazoa > Chordata > Mammalia > Rodentia > Sciuridae > Tamias > Tamias sibiricus. The sequence goes on along the minus strand of CM046663.1, from coordinate 133,152,573 downwards.
GAGTGCAGGAATACCAGATGAGAGGGTGGATGCTCCTGACATGGACAGGAAGGCAGCAGGGAGAAAGGCAGGGCCAGGCAGGCAGGAGAGAGAGCATGTGTTGTCACCATCTACTTTTTATTTCATCAGTTATACATTTTGGGAGGCAACAACTAGGAAAGCTTGTTGTTAAACTTATTTATGAGTAGATGAAATGGGGGACAGTTCCCCTTCCTTCAAAACTCAGGGTTCAGCTGATGAGTGAGCCTCAGAGCCCTCTCATAGCACAGCAGGGCCTCCTGCACTTCCCCTTTCAATTTGTGGCTGAGCCCCAGGAGGCTGACACTCTCCACAAGACATACATTCTGTTGAACACGCCTTCTAGCCACTTTTTCTAAGGCAATTATGAGTTTTGTCCTGGCAAAGGACATTTCTTCTATCTTTAGACCTTTTAAATAATGGATGATTGCTCTGTCTTCAGATTTCATGTGAAATTGTTGGAAACGGCCATAGTGGTAATGAATGTCTTGTTTTGTATGGTCAGCAATGTTGTCCATGCACAATGCTTTCTGAAAATTTTCCTCTGCCTCTCTGTACTGGCCTTTGTCTGCATACATTTGAGCCATGTAAACATAAGCCATCTCAAATGTTGGCTTTATTCTTAGTGTTTCTTGAAATTCATTTATAGCCAATTGAACCAATCTGTCTACATTTTCTCTCTATCCTGCCTGCTAGGGTTCATATTTGTAGCATTTGTTCCTTGAAAGAGTTTTGCCCTATAGCAAAGCCCTAACTGGTAATGCAGGTAGGCAGAGTCAGGTCTTGCCTCCAAGGCCCTCCTAAGGAGCTCAGTAGCTTTATTCACATAGCCTTTTTTTCGGTAAAATTTGCTTGCATATTGAAAGACATAGGTCTGGGAGGATGTGCTGCTCAGAGCTTCCTCAATGTAGTGTTCTCCCTCCACTTCCTGTCCTATATCCTGGAGCTTCAGGGCAAGGAGAACCTTAACATATACATCTTCTGGGTTTAGCCTGACAGCTTTCCTCAGGGGATCTAGAGAAGTTACATTTTTATTATCGTAATCCAGACGGAAGGTGGTGATGGCGAACCCCAGGCTGAATTCAGGATTTTTAGGCTCCTCTACCAGGGCCCTTTCAAAGCAGGCCTTGGCCCGCTTATAATACTGCCCCCCACACTTCACCAAGGCCCATCCTTCCTCACACTCCATCTCAGGAGACTCCAGCCTGTAGCGGGAGGGACTTGCAAACTTCTTGCAAGTGTTCTCCACCTTGTCCAGGTAAGTCTGGGCTTCTGCCAACCTGCCCATGTGGTGATGCACCCAGGCATAGTTGCCCCAGGTCACCAGGCTTCTGATGTCTGCCTGGTCTGCGTGCTCCCTCTGGACCAAGTCTTCAGCTTCTCTCAAGCTCTGCAGGGCCTCCTCATCCTGGCCTTTCACGTGCTTCACATAGGCCAGGAGGTTGTGAATCCCCACATTGTATTTGGTGTCTAGGAACTCAATCTCTTCCATGATTCTGCTTTCTAAATCTGGTATTTCACTGTCTTCAAATTGCAGACCCCATGTGAAGTGACATCTCAACTGAGCCAGGCTATCTTTTATCAGATTTCCTTCTGATTTCTCACTGTAAAAATAGAGCACAATCATTTCTACTTTTTATGCATTTAGTGTACTGTAAATAAAGCCAATATTTACATCATCAAATACTCTTTCTCCCAGTACTCCATTCATTGTTGCCTTTCTCAGTTCTGTTGTCCTGCCTTATAATAGAAAGTTAGTTGGTATGAAAATTGTGAGGCAATGATAATCTCTGGTTGTTGCACTACAGGTTATATGAAATCTAAAAGTCAACTCAAAATAATTAATTCTGCTGAGGTTAATGTAATTTCTGTACCACCCTCTGCACCACAAAACCCTTTTCACCCTTTGCTTTCTCCCTATACTGTGGTCTACCAGTAATTCTCTCAGAAGAAATGTAGAGGGAAGATTCACAGAAGGGTGGATTTCTTACTCATTTTTTCCATATTCCCAACATGTTTTCATGTTTTTTCCCCTCCTTCCAGGAAATTTTCTGAATTAAATATGAAAGCCATAATAGTTTGAAATGATGTGTTTCCGTAATACTTAAGCTGGATTGCCGAATGTGGTAGGGTATTCTTCCTCCTATTCTTGTGTGAACTTACTCAACCAATTCCAAACCAAGAATCTGAGCTATGGCAGGAACCACCTGACAGTAGCTGACTTACTAAGTGGGGTCAAAAGAAAGGGGATGAGTAAAAAGGGCAAGGGGTCAGAGGTCAGATGTAAATCTTACTTTTGGAACTTTGGGTCCCTGAGGTCAGGTAATTTACAGCTTACTGGCGGACAGGTACTCCAGTTCTTAACAATTATAGTAATTATTCCCCAGTGTCCATGGGGAAGAGATAATCATGAGGGGTGTGACTGAAAGTTTTCTTTCTAATATTTCCCCTCCTATGATACGGAGCTGAAATTCTATTTCCTCTATCAAAGTATGAGGAAAGAAAAAGAACCTAATGTTTTACATTTTCTTTGAAAAAGTGGTCTCCACATTTTATATAGATAATATCTCGTATTCTAAACTTACCATGTTTTCTACCTATTTGACCCCAGGAAAGATCCCAGAGGTCATCCCTGGGTAATTTTCTTTAACCCTAAGTGTGACAATATATAGCAAAATTCAATTATGATATAAGTCTTATCATCATGATTCACAATATCTAACTATCTTTTAATTACAAAAAAAACTTATAAAACATTTTTTTACAAGAAAAATCCACAAAATGATAATATTCCTCAAGTGAGCAGAGGATACTCAAGCTTCCTTCAGCTTCTGTGAGAAAGCTAGAAGCTCAATGTGGTCCTATCATTTCCCTCAATATTTCCACCTCAAAAATTCACCACAAGGGGCTTGGGTTTTAGCTCAGCGGTAAAGTGCTTGCCTTGCATGTGTGAGGCACTGGGTTCGATCCTCAGCACCAGATAAAAATAAATAAAATAAAGGTATTGGTCCATCTACAACTAAAAATATTAAAAACAGTAAAAAAAAAAAAAAAAAAAACAAAAAACTCACTTCGGTAGTTTGATTCCTCTTGAGTGAGTTCCTGCCTATACTCCCAAGTCATCCTCCCCAGGCCGGAGTCTGCAGAAGTTGGTGATATACCCAACTCTCAGACTCTTCTTACTCTAGGGAAAACTGAGTGGTGTATGGACTACTGTAGTGAGGAAATCTCAAATCTTTTCTATAACCTGAGGCCCAGAAACATTACTTAATGAAACATGTGTGAGTGTGTATGTTGTGTGTGTGTGTGCTTGGAGTGTGTTAGAGGGGTGAGATCAGAAATGAGTAAAACTAATTATTGTACCTCAGAATGCTATGGAAGGAGATGGAATCAGGAAAAGCTTTTGATCCAAATGCTCTGCTTCTGCTTAGTGCAGTCCATGGTTTGATGAGGACAGACCCTGCCCAGGGAAAATCATCCACAGAGACAGTGATGGCTCTAGAGCTGATAGACTATTGAGGTATGAGCCCTTCCAAGCTTTCTAAATATGTACCCCAGTCTCAGGTACCTCAGCTGCCAGCCCAGGCAGCACATTTGTGAAAAGTAAAGAGACACCATCTTCTAAATGATCCAATCAGGGCCCAATTGCCATGCATTGATATGTGGAAGATATGCCAGATTGCTAGCCTCATGGATATTGCATTTCATGGAGAATCCAAGTCAGACAACCTTATGGGGTTAGAGGAGAAAGTTACTGTTTTGTTTTGTTTTATTTTTTAATGGTTTATCAACATGTGTCATCTTTTACTCTTGCTCTTATCTTGAGCTCTGGGAAGACTCTGGAGTAGAATGTCATCATAGAGGTGCCCATACTCTCCTAAATAGGAACAATGAGACTCCTCCTGTTTTCTAAGGAACATGCAAAGAGTGTTGCTATTAGTTGTATACACATTTTTATAAATTACGAGCATGTGCCAGTGTGTGGCAACCTAGTCTTTCTATGCATGGGGCAGATGGGGACTCATCATCACGTTATCAGACATTTCCCTGAATCCTCCCCCTTTAACTGTTTCCATCAGTGAGCACACATTGAAGAAAAAACTTATTCTGTCTCTTTGCCTCTGAGTCACTGAGACCAGGAGTATTTTGATATAGGCTTTATTTAGTCTTGGCTTGTCCAGAGCTCCTATAGGCCTGCTCAGGATGGATGGGGGGTGTTTCTAGAAACATACACACAGGCCATTGCAAAACCTCTCGGGTAGCCTAGCTACCAAGCCTTAGGGAGAGGGAAGCCCTCCTTCCTGCCAGTTCTGCAATGCAGACACAGCTCACATCATTTTGATCAAGAGCCTCACAAATGTTTATACCTGTCTTAAAAAGACAAATATAGGGGTTGGAGTTGTGGCTCAGCGGTAGATCGCTGGGCTAGCATGTGCCAGGCACCAGGTTCAATCCCCAGCAACACATAAAAATATATAAAATAAAGATATGTATGTGTGTGTGTGTGTGTGTGTGTGTGTGTGTGTGTGTGTGTGTGTGTATACATATGACAGATATAAACATGTACCAGAAAAGGGATTCTTCTGTAGGGGCCCTTTTACTGTTAGCTGTTTTTCTCCTACTAACTGTAGCATCAGATAAGATCAGCTAGTAAGTCAAAATGTTTTGGAGAAGAAAATATGTTCTGTAGTTTACCAGTTCTACCCAAACCAAGAAAGAAAGGATTATAGATTTTCTGGAAGAAGCACAGCACAACTCTGACATGATTTCTAATTTTCTAACACCTAGTCCAGAGGTTTTTCAAATATTAGCTTGAAACATGTTGAAGCCAGAATTAAAAATAGGCAGTTAGCAGAGACAGATAAATTAGGTCAGATTGAAGAAAACAGATGGGTTTGGGTCCGGTGGGAGACCACACAGTGGGAGACTGAAATGTTAATGTCCCCAGAGCTCCACCTATACTGACCCTCCTAAAGAGGTGTTAGTGAAGGGCTGGGGTTATAGCTCAGTCCGTAGAGTGCTTGCCTCACGTGCACAAGACCCTGGGTTCCATCTCCAGCACCACAAAGAAAAAGAAAAAAGAAAAAAAGGAGTTGTTAATGAAGCAACTCCTGAGCAGACAGAGAATTGCTAATTAGTTTGCCTGGGCCCCATTTCCTGTCCTGCTCACTCCACCCTGGCCCCTCCAGCCCACCTTTGGCCTTCCCACTGGCATCTCCCAATCACACATACAGAACGAGGGGAAATGAACAAAATAAGAATGCAAATGAACAAAGAAAACTTATGGATTCCCCTTTGGGTCCCCTTCTTCCTCTGGGGAGAAGTCTGTTCTACTCTCTTTTAAATAAAGCTTCTTACTTTCTGCTCTACCTCAGGTGTGCTTCTCTGGTGTTATACTTCGACATTGGGGGAAAGCAGGACTTGTCAAAATAACCAGTGACCAGCGGTATCAATGCCACCTGGAAGACTCATAATGACAGATTGTTGGGCCCACCCCAGAGTTTCTGAGCCAGCAGGTTTGGGATGAGGCCCAGGAATTTGCATTTGCAAAAAAGTTCCCAAATGACACTGATGCTGCTATTCAGAGGATCACACTTGTAGAACAGTCAATATAGTTTTAAACAAATTTCATAGTAAACACAAACTCTGACTTGGGATAAATAAAAATAGAAACTGTACATGGGGAACATGAATCCATGGACTTCTTTAGCTGGACCTTTTTTATTTTTTATTTTTATTTATTTATTTATTTATTTTGCTTCTTTTGGGTATTGGCCACTGTGAAGCAGCCCTCAGAAATTAAAATTCAGGAAGAGGAGAAGGTCCTGGTATTCATTCCCAGGCTCCCCTTGGGTTGTGCCCTAGCTTGCAGTGTTTGATGAGTTTTCTACCAAAGGCCTTTTGAGGAATGCCTTCTCCACAGCTATAGCTAACTGCCTCTGAAGCCAGAATTAGACAGGCAGTCAGTATAGACAGGTAAATTGAGTCAGGTCAGATCAAGGAGTGAGTTCAGGAAGTGGGAGACTGTTCCCTGAGGGAACAGTTAATTCCTTTAGAGCCCTTCCTCCACCCTATCAAGAACCTTCCCCTGCTCCAACCTGTTATTAAGGTAACCTGTCCCAGGAATTGCCCCTCCCTACAGGGAGCTATAAGGTTGTTAATTAATGTGTCCTGGGCTGCTCCATCCTGCCCTTCCCCCTTCAGCCCACCCCTTTCCCACATTTTGGCCATCCCACCTTCCTGGGCCTAGTCACATATGCAGCAAGGAGAGAGATAAAGGGAAGAGAGCAGGAGAACAAAGGAAGCATAAGACCTATAAAAAGGCAGAACACCCTTGCTTCTGGGGACACCAGGACACAAGCTATGGCCCCCTTCTCCCTCCTGGGAGAAGTCTATGTTACCCCTTTTTAAATAAACCCTGCTTTATATACTTGCCTCTATGTGCTTCTCTGCAAGAGCCCTGTTTAGAGATTGGCTTAAATTGCGGTTGACTATGAGCCGTAGAGATTTGGCCTTTGTCGCCACCCGTAGTCTCACGAGATTGTTGCGTGATCTCAAGTGACTTGGCCAAAATTGCTGATCGAGTCAGCGCCATTTTAGGGTGTGTTTTTGGCGTGTGTTAGTCGTTATTAAAACCAGAGAAAAAAGTTATCAAAATAAAAAGCTGTTTGTCTCCAGTTTGCTTCTAAAGTTCTTCCCGCGGCTCCGTTGCTTCAAGCGCTTCAGGCAACAACACTTCTCTAATGTTCAGACTTCAACATGTGAGGGAGTAGAACCTGTCACCAATAACTGACAGTATCACCCCTACAAGTCTGGTGACTGCTCCCTCCTCTTGCCCTGGTAGGCTAAGGGCCATTATGTTACCACTATTGTTAGTCCCCCATCCATCCATCCAGCAGCATCATCTGTTGGTTTTCTTGAACTTTGCCTGTACCTTCTATTTTTTTGTTGTTGTTTTGGTACTGGGGTTTGACCTCATGGACATTCAACCACTGAGCCTCATCTCCAGCCCTATTTTGTATTTTGTTTAGAGACAAGATCTCACTGAGTTGTTAGAACCTCACTTTTGCTGAGGCTGGTTTTGAACTCGCGATCCTCCTGCCTCAGCCTCCCTAGCTGCTGGGATTCCAGGTGTGCGCCACTGTGCCTGGCTGCCTACACCATCTTAAATGGTCCCTGATCCTCAGTTACCTGACCATGAGCAAGAAAGCTCTCTCAGGATGAGGACTGCCAAAGAATTGGTCCTCAAGGAAAGTTTTAGAATTTCAAAGTACACAGAAATAAGCCAGGTGTGGTGGTGCACGCCTGTAATCCCAGCACTTGGGAGGCTGAGGCAGGAAGATCGCAAGTTCAAAGCCAGCCTCAGCAATGGCGAGGCACTTAGCAACTCAGTGAGACCCTGTCTCTAATAAAATACAAAAAAGGGCTGGGGATGTGGCCCAGTGGTCGAGTGCCCCTGAGTTCAATCCCTAGTACCAAAAATAAAAAAATTTAAAAAATAAAATACACAGAAATAAAGCAAACAAAGCAGAGAAAGACTTTACCTCATGGTGCTGGGAGATAGTTGGTGCTGTTGCAATGCTTTGGTTCAGGAACCTCTCCCAGCTTTGTCCATGGAGTTCTAGGTCTTCTCAGAAAAGCACAGCGCTTATACATGGGAGGGAACCCCGGGCAACTTTTCACACCCTCAAAGCCTAACGAAATTGGCAAGTTTCCATCTTGGTGAAAATAAAACAGGGAGAGAGCGAGTGAGGGAGGGAGAGAGAGGGCTGTCTGCTCTGATTACAAACATCCGTTTGGTTTTGGCAGCTAACACGATGTTGATGAGAGGTGGGTTTGATATGTAAATTCCCTGCTGGGGTTGCAGTAGCCTTGGAAATAGAGGATAACTGGACCTTCCTTCTGACACTCTGACACTCCCCAAGCCTTGCAGTCCCTTCCTGGCAGGGGCTGAGCCAGGAATGAACCTGCTGGACAGCATACCATTCTAGGCCTCACACCCTCCAAAACTGACATCCCAAAGTGTCACCGGTGTCACAATTTCTCTCTGCCCAGAACATACACAGAACCCTTCTCCCCCACACCCTCTGGACATTTCCAGAGCAGCGTCATCATGGTGCTTAAACCAAGGAATGCCCAGCTACCTCTGTGTCTTCCACCGTGACCTGACATTTTCCTGTTTTGCCACCCCATTCAGGGCAAAACTCACTAAACTCAGGCTGGGGGCATAGCTCTGTCTAGGCGCTTGCCTACACTGTGAGAGCCTGGGGTCCATGCCAGTGACACAAAACACCAAAATCCCAGGAGGCTGAGGCAGGAGGATCACAAAGTTTGAGGCCAAGCTTGGCCAACTTACCAAGACCATGTTTCAAAGAAGAAAAAGGGCTAAGGATGCAATGATGATATCCAGTGTTGGGGCAAGACAAGTGGAGGACAGGGACGTCAATTCTAGTGGAACGTGTCATTTGTTACTATCACATGTACCCAGCCAGGTGGTTCTAGAAACATCCACAATGGAACCTTCTTAAATCAGGGTCAAAGGTTTATGCCTAGAAGAATACTGCAGAAAGCCTTCTTGGTTTGTGGAAGAATGAATTTGCAGCATGGGTCTTCTTTTGAGGGCTGTTGCCCCTGAGTTTGAGACATTGGTCTATAAGACAAGTTCCATGCTGTTCACATCCTCCAGCAAAATTTGTATTTCTACCAACTCAGCATATACCGATGACCTTATCAATGGCTCGAACAACTGTGTTTGAATTGGTCAATAGAGGAATGTGTTTAGATAGAGAACCTGAGGGGACCACCAGGGACTATGGGGCTCTACAAAGAGTAAACATTAACACCTAAATCTAAATTCACATATTCATCTGAGTTGTCCTCACTTTTCTTCCATTTCTACTATTTTTTCGATCACTTGTTACAAAGCAACAACTACCCAGGAGTTAAAAACACTCACTTTTAATGAAAATTTCCTGTGAAAGCAACACCGGTGTAATAGCTTATACATTTAGCAAAGGAATAGGAATATTTGAAAAACTGCTACTCTGAAATCCTCTTGTGACATGTTGCTGAATCATTCTGTAAGTTTCTATTTCTTGGCTATATGGGTGTTGCACCAAGATAAGCAGAAGGGCAGACTAAGAGCAGGTTCCCTTTGAGCATTTCCTGATAAGGTTATTAACTTCCTAGCTTCTACTCATACTAAGTGAAACCATAGCCTGGCTATGCTGTTTTTGCTTTGCCCTGGATCGTTAATTAGACTGTATTTCCAAGGCTCCCTTGTGGTAATATGTTGTCATGAACCTGAGTTTTAGCTAATGTGAACAATGGACAAACATTACTGTGCCATCTCCACACTCAACTCTTAATGTATCCATACATGATCTTCTATGCTCTTTCCTCTTTTATTGGAACACCAGGAAGCAATATATTAAAGATAGTGAAGTCAAAAGATGGAAGGAATTTTAATCCCTGAACCACTGGACAGACATTAGCCAAGGAGGAACATGAGAACTAAATTTCTACATTGTTGCCCATGTCATACATAATACAAAGCTTTTCTTTGATGACAGCTTGCATTACCATAACTAATAGAGATAGCTAGAAAAATTAAAATTGTATATACTTTCTTGAATCTGTTCAAATTCAGACTATTTACTTTTATTGGACTAGACAGTACTTTAATTCTGTAATTGTAAAAAAGGAGAATTAAGATACTAAGAGAAAGAGACTCTTCAGGAGCCAGGCTTGGTGGCCCACACCTGTAATCCCAGTGGCTAGGGAGGCTGAGACAGGAGGATCAAGTTCAAAGCCAACCTCAGCAAAAGCGAGGCACTAAGCAACTCAGGGAGACCCTGTCTCTAAATAAAATATAAATAGGGCTGGGGATATGGCTCAGTGGTGAAGTGCCTCTGAGTTCAATCCCTGATACCTAAATAAATAAGACAGAGAGAGAGAGAGAGAGAGAGAGAGAGAGACTGTTCAGAAACATTTTCTATGAGCTTTTAGTGCCTATGTACTGAAATGTACATGCAGTGTAGACATTAAATGTCCCTTTTACTGTTCCAATGTTCTCTCCAATAGTGGTGAGTTGCCTGATCTATCTTGGCTCTCTGGCTGGCTTTGCTTCACTGTAATGGGTGGTAGGGGCTAGAGGGTGACTGCAGCTAGCACTAAGTCATGGCCCCTTGGTGGTTGGCATCCAGTCTCTTCCTGGTAGGGACAGACCTATGGAGGAGGAGAAAAGATGTGGGAAAGGGACCACTTTCTCTTAGTTTTCATCCTCCAGTTCTACATCAGATGGGGGTGTTCTAACAGGCAAATTGAATTTTCAGGTGCTCATATTTTCTGCAAGACACTAACCTTAACCCACCTCTGGATGAAAGGGATGGAAATAAGTAAATACTGAAGTGAACATTAGGAGAGCTACTTACACTGAGAGCAGTATGACTTTGGACTTTTCATGCATAAAAATATTGCTTAGTAAGAGAGTGTCAGAGAAACAGAGTGTTTGTCACATGGTCTCTATGGATTTGGCAGCAGTCCTGTGGGGCTCTGGCTCAACTGATTAGGTGTTCAGAATTTTGCCCAGTGTGTCCTTGACATAAACAGACCTGTGAACCACACAAGACAGGGCAACATAAAGGAGAGGAAACAACCAACAAATCATGTAACTCTGTGTGTGTGTGTGTGTGTGTGTGTGTGTGTGTGTGTGTGTGTGTATTTGTAAAGTATGGAGGGAAACTTTTTTTTTTAACCTTTATGAGTGTCACAGGAAAACAGGGAGCTGAAACTTCAAACCTCAGTTTTTGCGCTCCTATGAAAGAAAATTTAAAGTCAGACACCGAAAGTCATGCAAGAGAACTTTGTTATAATTAGAAGAAAAGAGAAAGTGAGGTGAAAGTAAAGTAAAAGCAAAGTGAGGCTCAAGCAGAGAGCACTCTCAAGAGAGAGTGTGGGCCATCTCCAAGCAGAGAATGAGAAAGGAGACAACTCTGCCTCCAAGTTTATTATTGTTTGATGTTTACCAAGAGAACTGGGGACCCCTCCTACACTCTGCCAGTCAGGTTTTCAACTCCTCCTTCACATAAGGCAGTAGAGTTTTTGAACTTAGTTGGTCTGCTCTAGAACTGTCATGGTAGCCATCCTATTCAGGGGGCCTTCATCTACAAGTCAATCCCATGTTAATGTGGGCATGGGGGTCAGTAACTTGTCAAAAGTTATCTTAGTGCTCCTGCACTACTAAAGGAATCTTCCTTCCCAGACAAATGGAGACACCTATAGCTATAATTCCTAACTTCACCTCAACCCCAGTGGACCCTGTCAAGAGTTGGTCCCATTAATCCTTTTCTCCTGATGTGTTTTTCCATTAGCTCCTTTGCTTCTGTTAATTTTATACAAAGTAACTACCACCTTTTGCTTTCTCATCTGCTTTGGAAGTAGTTTATAGAAGGACACTAAAGTAATTTAAAGAAACACTTTGTGACCTTGCCATGCATTTCACTGCTTGTTGCTAGCTACTACCTAACACCAGAGTTACTACTTGTAGAAATGAAATGCAAACACTGAACTGTGAATCCACTATCAGCGATCCATGACTGCATTTGACTGACTAGCCAAGTGAACTTGATTTTACATAAATGCAGAGTTGCTTCATCAATACTGATGGCTAAGCCAATCTCCAGTCCAATGGATCAGAACCTCTTAAAGTGAGATTCAGCCATCAATATCATTAGTACTTTTTTAAACAAAGAAACCTCAAAGTGATTTTTGTGCATGGTTTAAAACCACTAAAGGAGATATTTGCTACTTAGAGTATCATATACAGATTGGCAGCATCAAATTTAACTAAAGTTTAGAACTGTAGAATGTCAGATCCTTCCTGACTGATTTACTGAATTAGAATCTGCCTTTTAACATATCCAAGTGATCTGTTGGTACATTCAAATTTAAAAGACAATTTTCCACATAACTCCTGGGTCTCAAGGTGTTATGGAAATTTCCAGATTGCTTATGTATAACAGACTTTGTTCAAGCTGAGAATTTGAAGTGGCACTGGAACAAGGTGGAGGAGGTGCCTGGTATCTCATTAGATACCTTTAACCCCCAGCTCAGCCATGTTTCTGTGTTGGGCTTTATGGTGCCCCCTGCTGGTGGGCCTGACCAATCCCTATTGGAGCTGGTCATTGCATGGTTCTCCCCTGGGGACAATTTTGCTTCCTCCAATGTGGGCATTTGGCAATACCTACAGACATTTTTTAAATTTTCACAATTGGAGATGGGGGTACTATAGTCATCTAGTGGGCAGAGGCCAGAACTGATGATAAAAATACTGTAATGTACAGAAGAGTTCCTCATAACAAAGAATCATCTGGCTCAAAATGGCTGTTACAGTTTGGACATGAGATTCCTCCTGAAAGTTCATAATTAGATTATGAAAGCTATAACCTAACCAGTGGATTAATCCACTTAATTACCATCACTATACTGGGTGATAATTACAGGATAGGTAGGGTGTGGCTGGAGGAACCAGGTTACTGGGGGTATTCCATGGGGATTATATTTTGTTGTTAGAGTCTTGTCTTCTCTCTTTGCTTCTTGGATGCCATGAACTAAGTAGTTTTCTTCCACCATGCCCTTTTGCCACAATGTTCTGCTTACTGACCATGGACTGAGACCTCTGAAACTATGAACCTAACATGAACTTGTAGGAGCCCTAATTAAGGAGATAGCTAAGATTGCGGTTAGCTGTGAGCCATAAAGATGTTCAGCATTACTACCTTCCATGGTCTCGTGAGACTTGGCCCGGGACATTGTGGATCGGGTTGGGGCCATTGGTGGTGGTTGCAGGAGTGTGCATGGTGTTGGAGTTGCTGTTGGAGCTGGAGAGAGAAGCTAGCAGAATAAAGAGCCTGTTCGTTTCCAGTCTGCCTCTGAACTTATTCCCGCGGCGTCGCTGCTCCAAGCGGTAATCGCTTCAGGTGGCGACATGAACTTTTCCTCCTATAAGTTGTTCTTGGTCACAGTGATGAAAAGCTGCCTAACACAATGGCAATAGTGCAAAAAACTAAGAAACCCTGAACAGGTTCCAAGAAAACTTCTTGTAATGTTGAAAATGTTCTGAATCTGTGCTGCCCAATGTGGTAGCCACTAATCACAGGTTACTACTGAGCTCCTTAATGTAACTAGTGCATCTGAGGGACTCAGTTTTAGACTTAATTTTAATTAATTTAAATTGCCACTTAGTGACTACATATTGGACAGCATAGTAAAAGGCCTGCACTGGGAGATGTTTGGGGTTCTCCCATGCACCCTGATGGAAGCAGCAGATGACTGAGGAGATAAAAATATCTTGAGCTGTTACTTCTACATTCCATTAGTTCATTAAGAAACTGCCCGAATTTTCTGGGCACAGTCATCTTTGTATGTGAGGAATATAGTATGCACTCCTGCTCAGCAGGAGACTAGGAATGCCACTGGATCTGCTTTTTCTTCCATCCATTTATCCTATGAGAGTGTCTCCTTAATAATGAAACAAAACAACAAAAAAGACCTCAGAAGATCTGTGTGCCTATGTCTAAGATAAACTTCATATTCAGAGAATTTGCTCAAAGGGACAGATGATGGTAGTCAAGAGCACAGGCACCTTTATTTAGGAAACCCTTAGTAAGACCTCACTGGAAAGTGTCATCTGTTGTCTGCAGGATGTTCTCTGTGGCCTCTTAAACTTCCCTCTTTGGACTGTTTCATGAACCTTTTGAAGTTTCTTGACTATGATAACTTGAACAAAGCAGTTTTTGGAGCTCAGATCAATTGTGGCATCTTAGTGGCATTTTCCATGAGACAGGGCTGGGCTAAAAAGCCCCCCCATCAAAGAAGCAACAGAGCTGGGCAAAGCCCCTCATCCTTAAAAAGAGGCACGGTATGGAACATAACCCCTCTTTTTTCATGGAAAGATACCAGGGTGCTGAAAAAGTTAACTCTAACTACGTATGTTCACACATGTGGCCGCCAGGTGTCGCTATTTCAATTAATTAGAATAAGACTAATTCTGGAAATATATATATCCTTATTGGAATCTAAGCTGGAAACTTAATAACATTTTCTAAAATTGTATTTATATAGCAAGCATTTAGTTAAAGAAACAGCTTAGTAAATGCTTGCCATTTAACCTCCTTTGTTATAATTACTTGCAGCAAGAAAAAACTTTAATAATTAGAGTCCTTTTGTGACTGAAAAAAGACTTCTTTTACTTTCAGAGTAGTTTAAATTAAATGCAAAGAAATTCCTTAGAGTAAAAGTCCTTCAGAGCTAACATTTGGCTATGTGTTCCTTTTCTCTGCCCTTGGGTTCCAAAAAGACTATTGTAAAGAGACAATGGTGCTTTGAAACCAGGCAGAAAAAATTAACTTCTATCAGCTAGCTCAGCAGGTGTGCAGAGGAATGGTTTCAGGAGATTCATAAGTTTGAGTCGGACCCAGGCTAGGTCAGATAAGCATGAAGAGATTGTAGGGAGTTTCAAAACAACATGTATATAGTTCCTGTCTAGACAAGACCATGAGATGTTAGAAAAAAAAAAAAAAAAAAAAAACAAAGTCTAAGAATCTATTCAACAGAGATTGATATTTCCCTGGGTCTTATAACTGTTTTTGTAACCACAAAAAAATTCATACTGCCAAAAAAATATGCTTTTATTATTTGCAAAAAAGAAAGTAAAGGCAGAGGATTTTGGCAGCCTGACTCGCGTGTCTGTGTGCTAATTCCTCCCCCTGCCCCCCCACCCACTCCTGCCTCTGTTCTCCCACGCTTTTCACCAGCACTGAGGCAAGAAACCCTCTCCCCACCGCTGAAGCCCACCTTCAGCAATCAATGGCCCGGTTACTAGGCTTGGGAGGAACCCCAGTTTCTCCACAGCTTACAGCCATCCCCTCCCCAGCCTGCGTGAAGTGAAAGGACCCATACAGATGACATGTGACTCAGTGGCCAGTACAATAGGCACAGTCCAGGAACCTGTCTCTACAAATACTGAACGAGAAGCTTGCAGAGGGAGGATTTGGCTTGTGGTCAATGCTTTCCTTAGACCAACGTCCTGTTTTCCAGGCACTATTTGGAAGGGCACTTAGGAGACATTCAGGAGCCCCACTGGAGGCAAAAGACTAGGTTTCTTCTTCCCCACTCTGAGGTTAGCAGAATACTGCTTCTGTACCTATAAGTCATTCAAGGAGTGCTATGGTTTCTAGGTATTCCCCAAGTTCATGTGTTTCTGAATTCTGTCCCCAGTATCGAAGAGTTGAGAGGTGGGGTCTTTGGGAAGTGATCAGCAGAGCCCTCATGAATAGGTTAATTCAGTCATGGATTGGTGAATTGGTGGGTTGTTAAGGGAGTGGGTTAGTTATCAGGAGAGTAGGTCTGCTACGAAAGCCAATTTTTCACCGTTTCTTTCTTTCTTTCTTCCCCTCTTTCTTTCTTTCTTTCTAATATTTTATTAGTTGTAGGTGGACACAGTACCCATGAGCCCCCTCACATGTGATGCTCTGTGCTGCCTGGGGAAGCTGCAGGTCCCTCCCACTGGTGTCATGTTCCTGGACTGCTCAGCCTCCTGAAACATCAGCTAAATAAACCTCATTTTTTAAACAAATCATCCAGTCTCTGGTTTTCCTTATAGCAATAAAATATGGGACCAAAGCATGGAGTTATTCACAGAGAGGTTTATGGAGTCAGTATTTAATGAATATGAGAATCCAATCCTTGTTGCAGATGTCTGGCAGCTCCAAGAAGTTCCAGAACTGGGGAGAGTGGTTTTGAATGTCTTCTAACCACAAGAGAGAGAGTATGATCAAGAGTTCAAGGGAGAGAGTGTTATGTGAAGTGTTTACATTTGTGTTAACATTTATATATCTGTGTAATTAAAGTGATGCTTTGGGACAAATCTCTTCCTGCCTACTGTGGATTACTTCATTTCCCTTCTCCATTCTAGCATGAGATAGATTAAGCTTGTACTAGGCCAGGGCTTAAGCAGGTAAGTGAACAACTTACCTGAAGTCTCAGGTCATTCAAGAACATATATCTCTTTGAAGGCCAATATGCTTTTGAAGAAAAAGTATTTTCTGCAATTTACTAACACAAAACAAAGCAAAAAATAGAAGAATATGCACATTTTAAATAGAATGCATCTTAATCCTGGTCGCATTTCACATTTCCTAACATCTAGTAAAAAGATAAATCTTACTTTAATCCTTCTCATCACAATAAACTCCCAGACCTTTGATGTTTTGGGATAGAAAAAAAAGTCAAGCACAGTTGCCTTTGAAATTCTTTTCTCCTGCACCTACTGTTGAATAATCCATCTTGATGTAAATAGGTTAAAACTCACTCTCCCCATTGTCCTGTCCCAGCCAACTCCCTTCAGATCCCAGGGAGAATTTATCTGATTTGCAGTTCTGGGAGAATGTCTCAGGATGTGTTTTACCATTTTAGAATTATGATGCAAATAAGATGACTTTTGATGTTAAGACAGTTTTGTTTTTTTGTTTCAATTTAAGCTTGTTAAATTAGTAAGAAAACAGAAATGGAAGAGTTTGTGTTCTGGTTTGAACAAGGATTGCTCCCTCTGAAAACTGCTGTTGATATATAATCCCCATAAAAAGTATTAAGAGAGTCAAACTTAATCAGACTGGTATCTAGAGGGAGATAATTAGGGTTGGATAAGGTCTTGAGGGGGAGTCCCCATGACTGAATGCTGGCAATTTTATCAGAAGAGGGAGAGAGACCAGAGGACACAGATGTGTGCATGCATACACGTGCACATGTGCACACACACACACACACACACACACCTGTCTCCCTCCATATGATGCCCTGCACTGCCTCAGGTCTCTGACAGCACCAAGGCCATCACCAAATGTGCCCCAACCCCTTGGACCTCCAGAACCCTGAGCCAAAATAAATCTCTTTTCTTTATAATTTACCCAGCATGAGGCATTGTGTCATTGGCAACAGAAGACACACTAAAACAGTTATAAAATTTGTTTCCGGTGGTATGACTGGAAATTTAATTCTAGAAAGATACTAGAATTTAAAAATATGGTCAGGCATGGTGGAGTGTGTCTGTAATCCAGCTACTCAAGAGTCTGAGGCAAGAGAATTACATGTTCAAGGCCAGCCTTGGTAATTTAGCAAGATCCTGTCTCAAAATGAAAAATAGAAAGGTCTAGGTGTTGTAGGGACAGATGAGGAAAGGCACTGAAGACATCAGGAAACAGTTTTATTTTGCTGCAGCTGGGTTCAGAGGGTACAGCTTGTGCTTTAATCAATTAATCCCCTGAGCCCTGAGTTCATGTGGTTTCAGAACTTTATACCCAGCGTGTAAGGGGAGGGGCTCAGCAGTTCACAGTTTACAGAAGTTCACATAAAAGCAGTTTTTTTTCTTTCACTGCTGTGGGCAAGTTAACACTTCAAGGACAACACCTGAGAAGGGGAGAGCTTCTTCTCCACTTTCTTTCCTCCCCCTGACAGCTGTTACTGTGGATCTCAATTAGTAACTTCTCTTATCTTAGAAATGTAGACATCTCTGTGAAGCTCCAGCTGAAGGCCAGAGGCCTTGTTTAAAGAATTTGTCCTTTTATTATCACACTTTGCATTTGCAAACCCACTTCTACAAACTACTATACTGGATACATGTTTGTGAAAAACAAGTAAAGGGGTGCCCAGCACCTCGAGTGCTGGTTTCTTCCAGGCCAGTGGCTAAGTAATAGAGCAACAGGAAAATAGGGAGTTTATCTGCATTGAACTCTTTTGTAGAGACTCTTTTGCTGCCAGTCCTAAAATCAGCCATGGTGAAGATTTCTGGAGAAGCTTAGTTAAGATTTTCTGTGGAGGAGGGGGTGCCACTACATAGCGATATAGTGCAGTGGTAGAGTGTCATGAGTTCAATCACCAGTGCATACAAAAAGTAAAAGTATGCTAGAAAATAAAATCCTGAAGCAAGAAGAACTTTACCTTATAATTTCTTTCTTTTCTTTTTTCTTTTGAAGTACTGGGGACTGAACCCAGGGCCCTGCAAGTGCTAGGCAGGTGCTCTACCACTGAGCTACCCCCAGCTTGTCATTCCTTCATGGTTTCTGTGAGGTACATGGCTGCTAAAAGTGCTTTGTTTCCCCTGAGGTGATTCCCAAGGTGTGTCCTGTGTCTTGCTGAGTTTCAGGGAACTGAGAGTTTTTTATATTTGGGGAAGATTGCCTGGGATGTTGTTTCCTCACGTATGACTGCTGTGCAACAATACTAAATACATATTTAGTCTTTGTCCCCTATTCCTGGCACAGAGCTTCTAAAACCATTGGAATCTCATGAGCAATTTCAGTGATAGGAGCATGTTCTGTTATTTGTCATAAGTCCTTTGTAGACAAGTGTTGAGATAAAGGAAAGGGACTTTGGGCTTTTAGGGATAATAAAATGTGAGAAGATAAATATTCATGGAAAAGTGGCAGATGAGGGTTGGCTAGTAAGATGTGTTTGTATAGACTCTTTTGGGGGGCCTACTCATCTCTTGTGTGAGGTGTTGTCCTTCCTTGTGTAGGAAGCAGGGGCAGGAGTCACCTTCTCAGGGGGAATTATCATCCTTCTCTTAAGCAAATGGGGAAGGCAGAGAGCTCATCCTGTGTCTGCTATTTCTCAATTTCTCAAAGTGATCCTTATATCAAAGTGGAGTAACTTGGGTGATGTGCTCTGAACACCTTCAGGGTACAGAGACTAGTTGCATTCCTGACGTGGGATCCCCATCTGTGTGAGTCAGATTTTCATCACTGTGACCAAAATGCCTGGCAAGAACGACTTGGAAGAGTAAAGATTTATTTTGGCTCACAGTTTCAGAGATTCAGTCCATGATTGGCTCCAAGGCAGAAACCTCACAGTGAAAGGGTATGTGACTTTAAGTTCATGGCAGTCAGGAAGGAGAGAAAGCAAGAGAGAAAGGGAGATGATGGATAGTTCCAGGGCAGTCCTCAAATGATCTACTTCTTTGAACCAGGTCTCACTTCCCATTAGTCAGCTGTCAGTGGATTAATCCATCAAATGGATTAGTCCACCGATGAGGTCAGAGCCCTCATGATCTACTCATTGTCCCAAAGTCCCACCTCTGAGCCTTGCTGCAGTGGGGACCATTCTTTCAACACATGAGCTTTGCAGGGGACATTCCAGATGCAAACCATAACAACTGTCAAAAGCTGCTGGTTGGTAGAGGGCACATCAGAGGGATAATGACCCCTCTACTCCTGATAGAATGGACTCTCAACCCCTTTCAAGGATACACACACACACACACACACACACACACACACACATTAATATATATTGATTTGCTGCTGTTTTTTATTTTCCCAGTTATTTGTAATCTATGAAAGAGAAATGAGAGCCTGACTCCACATCCCTCACCTTGGTCCTGATGAACAAAGCTTAATAAGGTAGTTTGGTTGTTAAATGAGATCAACCCCAGAAAAGCATTGCTCTTTTGTAGGTGGGATCATAGTGTAAATCAGCAGGATGAAAAGTGCAGGCAGTTGTATTGAAACAGGCTCGATTGTTTTGCCAAGGACCAAAATGATGTTCTGCAAAAGAGTTTATTCATAGTAGTAGAAAAACACTGAAGTCAACTCGTAGGAAACATGGCTTTCTTCTCTTGGATGCTTTGGAATTTGTACTTAAAAATCAAACAACAAAACATTGATTAGAAGTTAGAAATAAAAAAATGGTAGTGTATTAGAAGCACAGACACCCTTGACTTCATGGCTGCTGATCAGGAATCTAGGGCCAGTGCATGTCTGACTCACTAGCTGTATGACCTTGAAAAGCTGTTTGATCTCTGTGTCTCCTAGTTACCTCATCACTTAAAACTGGGTGCCTGGGCCCCCTCCCAGGTTAATTTAATTGGAATCTCTAGAGTAGGGTCTGAGACATTCATTTTTTAAAAAAATTTTAGTTGTATTTGGACACAATACCTTTATTTTATTGACTTAGGTTTTTTATGTGGTGCTGGGGATTGAATCCAGTGCCTCACACATGCTAGGAAAGCGCTCTACCACTGAGCCACAACCCCAGCCTGACATTCATATTTTGTGTGTGTGTGTGTGTGTGTGTGTGTGTGTGTGTGTGTTTGCTTTTATACCTGGTTCCAGGTGACTGCTCTTTTTTTTTAAAATTTTTATTTATAGTAGTATGTATTACACTTCATACTATACATAATGCTGCAAATATACTTTGTATACAAACTGTTTTGTGTAAAAAGATGCTATATATATTACATATTTTTAAAAGGCTTTTTCAGATGATTTTAATGTGAAATGAGTATTGAAAATTATTTTCTATTAGTGGTTCTCAAACTTTTGCATGCATCACCTGTAGGAATTGTTAAAAACATAGGTTCCAAGGTCCCATTTTCAGGGTTTCTGATTCAGGAGGTCTGGGTTTGAGTTCCTGGAATTCGTACCATTGACATATTACTCAGTGATACTGATTCTGCTGGTCCAAGAGACACACTTTAAGAGCCACTGGCCTAGATGATCTCTAATGTCTCTTTTAAGTATGAAACCCTGAGAATCTATGGTTTGGCATCTTGTACCTCGTATATGCCTAATTATTTGACATCCTATTTGTGGTAGATGGCAAAGAAATGGCCACACCTTCTCTCTTTCCTATGTGCATGCTCTTTTACCTTGTAAATTTGCCCCTTTTTCCATCAAAAGATAGAGTCTATTTTCCCATTCTCTTCCATCTAGCCTGGCCTTGACACTTGCACTAATCAACAGAATGTGGTAGAAATGATGTGGGAGTTTCGAGCCTTAGTTACAAAAGGACTTGTTGATTTGTTCTTTCTCTTTCTCTTGCTGACCAGACAGCCATATGAAGAAGTCCTACCTTGCATTCTTGAGAAAGAGAAGCCACATGGAGAAAAAGACCTAGCCAACAGCCAGCACTGACTACCAGACATATGAGCCGCGCCATATTAGATCATCCAGACCAAGTCAAGTCACAGGCTGATTGCAATCACATAACTCCAGAAAAAACTGGCAGAAGGACCCTCCAACTGAGCCCAGCCACTTCTTTTAACTCAAGAAATCTAAGCAAATAAAATGGTTATTGTTGTAAGCCACAAATCCTGGAATGGTTTGTTATACTGTGATAGATTGTGCTTTCATTTCCTTATGTCTGTGTGTGTGTAGAGGGGACAACAGTGATTTTTCCATGTCTCCTAACATATAGGAACATTAAGAAAAAGAATATAGGTAAAAGTGTTTTGAGCTCCATATATTCAAATGTACAATCTATTACTTTCTAAAATTATGGTTATTTTCAAATAGTTTCCAATATTTTTTACTGAGAAAATTTTAGCAACTAGTTTTTGAGATCCACAGTGGTTAGCACACACTCTCATATATCTAGGTGGACTTTATTTGCCCACTCTTCTCATCTTATAATATCTTAAGAGTGATGATCTGTGGTATTATTGGATGATATATCACATTACATATAGCATTTTATTAGAATTATGTAAGTGATGACAGGCAGAGGGTACTTGACATGGGCATGATGGTACCACTGGCTAAATTTATTCATTATGCTATTGTTCCCTTAAATTAGCCTTTTCTTAAAATCAAAAGTATTTCAGTTGACAAGTAAAAGTGTATTTATTAAGCCAGGTATGGTGATGCACACCTGTAATCTCAGCAGCTGGGGAGGATAAGACAGGAGGATCGTGAGTTCAAAGCCAGCTTCAGCAATTTAGTGAGGCCCTTAAGCAACTAAGTGAGACCCTGTCTCTAAATAAAAAGGGCTGGGGATGTGGCTTAGTAGTTAAATACCCATAGGTTAAATCCCTAGTACAAAAAAATGAAAATTTGTATTTATTTATCACATATAGCATTATGTTTTGGTGTATGTCTACACTGTGGAATGACTATCAAGTTATACAACATATGTATTATGTGGGATACTTATCATTTTGTGTGTGTGTGGTGAAAACACTTAAAATCTATTCTTTTGCCAAGTTTCAAGTATGCAGTATATTTCTATTAACTATATTCACCATCATGTACTTAATTATCCTCTTAATATGACATTTGGCAAAACTCAAAATTCCTGGCAAGTCTGGATCTTTGGGTTTGGTGATGATCCTAGGTACATATATTTTGTCTGTGAATATCAGAAGGTTCCTTTGTTTGGTATGGGATCTAAATTATAAATTCAGAGAGACAAATTCATTTATGGTCATAGTCTTTCCATCACTCACAAAACTACACACAAGTTTCCAGGTATTAAAGCAATGAAAAAAATCATTTCAGAATTTATTTCAGATATCATGTGCATATTAATTCCCAGTCTAAGGGGAAAGGAATTTGATAGAAAAGTATTCAGATGCTGATTTTATTTGTATATTTTTACTTCCTTGTTTAAATCCTGAAACTAACAATTATATTCATGGTTCAATAAAAAATGGACTGCAGCTAGAAGTGGTGATGCATGCCTGTAATCTCACCATCTTAGGAGGCTAAGGCAGGAGGATCTAAGTCTGAGGTCAGCCTCAGCAACTTAGTGAGGCCCTAAACAACTTAGTGAGACCCTGTCTCAAAATAGAAAAATAATGAGTCTTTAACAAGGGCTGGGGATGTAGTTCAATCTCTGGCAAGAAAACAAAACAAAATAAAAAGGACTACAGAGGAAAAATTTAAAAGCCAAAGAGACTATTTCCCATGAGTTTGACCATATCAGATGCTGGCAGTTTTGAAGGGGCCATTGCAGGCCTGGATGGGCCTTTGTTCTTGGGCTAGTCTAGTACTGGTGCCCCTCATACCTGTGTAGCATTTGCCCAGGTATTCCTGGGTGCACAGCATATGTGTTGCCTTTGGTCAACAAGAGCAGCTGGACACTGGGCTCCACTGAGGCTCTTGAGCTGGAACGAGAGTTATAGTTGCAATTGGCTAAGATTGGGCTGGTCACAGGGGAAGAGGGTGAGTTCTAAGGGAGGGGCTAAAATGTTGAGAAAGCATGGTGTAATTTAGCAATTACCCATCATCCGTAGAAGATGAAACTTTGAAGATTAGTATTACCTTCTTAGTCACACGATCACACAATAAATATTCTGAATTGAAATTTTTAGATTTATTGCAGCATTATTGTCAAGAATGCATACTTGGCATAGCATCACTATCAAGAATACACAAAAATACATGGCTAAAGCTAAGAAGAAGATGTAGGGATTATTTTAGGGTTAGTGTAAAACTCATCTTCTGGGCCCAGAAGCCTGAATTGGGAAATGGGAAATGGGGTGAAGGAAGAAGACTGCAGATTTTTTTTTTTTAATTTTCTTGTAGTTGTAGATGGACAGAATGCCTTTATTTTATTTGTTTATTTTTATGTGGTGCTGAGGATTGAACCCAGTTCCTCATGCATTTCAGGCAAGTGCTCTGCCACTGAGCTATAGCCCCAGCCCAAGACTGCAGATTTTGTTGGTAGGCAGTCACCACATGCTCCTATTGGCAATAAGGACAGAAATGGGCATTACATGACAAACTGAGTCACAAGCTGAGAACAAATCAGTATTACATAGGCCGAAGCACTGCTTCCCACAGTGATTAGCGAAAAGACGTGCTGACCAGATAACCGTGTGGCTGGAATAGACAGGAGACACAGAACAGGAGAAAACATCTCTTTAAAAATGTACATGAAAGCAATAAGCAAGACCTCCCAGCTCAGCTGCCCCAGGTGCACGTCATGCCACCTGCCCTGCCCCCACCCCCACCCCCAGACTTCTGCCCCCTTCCAGACATCTTCCAGACCTCTGATGCTGCTTCCCTTCCTCTTTTCTGCCTCAGTTCAGGAGTCCGGATGCTCTCTGGGAGTGGAGCTGCCTGCACCCTGGCACATTTCTTCACTGCCACCTTCAGGCTCAGATGCTGACAGGAACACTTGGCCAATGCCTGACGGAGCATCCCTGAGAAGGTGTCCCAGTTCCTTCTCATAACATTCCACTGCCTGTTGCAGATTTCCCTCCCGCTTGTGATTTAACCCTTGGAGATACCAAGAATTTGGTGCACTTTGTCGAACTGGCCTCTCAGCTGTGTTCTGTGATGGATGTCTCTTCTCTTCCTTCTCAGTTGATGTCTCGCTTAGGTGAAAACTCTCTAAACCATTTTGGACAGCAGAAGTATCTTCAGACTTACCCTGACGCTCCTGAAGGCTACAGTAGTGTGGTTCAAGTTGTTGCCTCTCAGCCTCAGAGATCTCTTTACCAAATACCTTCTGATAACATTTTTCTGCTTCCAGGAACTTGACGTAATCAGAGGGTGCATTCAGAGGACCTGGCCCATTCTCAAAAACTTTAGCCATATGGTCTTTAGCCAATTTTCTTAGTTTCTCAATTTTCTGTCTATATTTACTGGCTTCTGCTTCTTCTATATTCTGCATCTGTGTGGCCATTTCCTTGTAGCAGCACATAATATGGTAATAGAGATAGCTATTGTTTGGCGTGGATTCCAATGCCTTTAGAAACAGTTCAATAGCTTTGTCTAGATTGCCTTTTTTCTCGTAATAATAGGCTGCCTTTTGAAGGACATCTGTTTGGTCAGGAGCCTGCTCCAAGGCCTCATCAACCAATTTATCCGCTTCGTTGTTTTCATTCAACTTCTGCAGGTTCAGGGCCAACAGAACTTTGAGATACTGGTTCTTGGTGTTCAGGTCAATGGCCTGCTTCAAAGCATTGACAGAGAAGTTCTTCTCTGGTTTCTTATCCAGATGGTACATTGCAATTGCCAGTCCGGTGGAAGATTCTGGGTTGTTGGGTTTCTCTTCCAGAGCCTTCTGAAAACACATTTTCGCTCTTTGTTTTTGTCCACACTGTAGTCGTGTCCATCCTTCCTCACAGTCAAGCTCAGGACGTTCAATGCTGTAAGGATTTGAAAACTTTGTGCAGATGTCTTTCACCTTGTTCACATAAGTCCAAGCGACTTCAGGTTGGTCCATATGATAGTAGACCCAGGCGTAGTTTCCCCAGGTGACCAGACTTGTGATCTCTGTTTGGTCATCATGCTTTTTCTGGATTGACTCTTCAGCTTTCTGCAGGCATTCCAGAGCTGCCTCATTTTGACCATTCAGGTGTTTAATGTAGGCCAACAAATTGTACATTGTAGCTTTGGACTCAGCGTTTAGAAATTCAATCTGGTTACACACTCTGTCTTGTAGATAACATGAGGCACTTTCTTCCTTGAATAAGTTCCAGGTGAAATGGCACTTCAGCTGTGGAAGAATTTTCTCCAAGGAGTTCTTGGTGATCTCACTGTGAAGAAAATGTACATGATCACTATGATGTGCACCTGCCAAACATTACAATAGTTAATTTTATATGTCAACTTGACTGGGCCACAAGATGCTTAGATATCTGGTTAAAATTTTGCAACCTTCCTGGGGATGTTAGATTTCCACTACACTGTGAGCCACAAAGCCCTAGGAAGACTTCACTCTGGGACTGTCTTTTCCAACTGCCTGTTTCCCATCCCTGAAATGCCCTTTAATGAAGCAAGCTTTGCTTTAAGTCAACATCCTTCACACCCCCACCCACCCACCCACCTCCCATCCATTTGGGGCCTTCTCTGCTCACATTTGCAACATACAATGCAGGAAGCATTGTAGGCATTTAAGGAAGAGGAAACCTAGAGGTGCCTGCAGTTGTCCAATGGGTAACTAAAAGCAGGGAAAAAACTTGGCATCTCTGTCTTAACTTTGTGACCTTAAACTTTGGATACAATTCCTGCTTAACTCATAGACACATTAATCATTTAAGGAGTGTCTGGGGCTGGGATTGTGGCTCAGTGGCAGAGCGCTTGCCTTGCATGTGTGAAGCACTGGGTTCGATCCTCGGCACCACATAAAAATGAATGAATAAATAAATAAAGGTGTCTATCTACAACTTTAAATTTTTTTTTTTTTTAAAAAAAGGAGTGTCTGTTGCCAGGCACAGTGGTACATGCCTGTAATCCAGCAGCTTTGGAGACTGAGGCAGGAGGATTGTGAATTCAAAGCCAGCCTCACCAATTTAGCAAGGCCCTAGGCAACTCAGCGAGACCCTGTCTCTAAATAAAATATTTTGTAAAGGCTGGGGATATGGCTCTGTGTTTAAGTCCTCTGGGTTCAATTCCCAGTACAAAAAAAAAAAAAAAAAAAAAAAGAATGTCTGTCAAAAAACTGGTAATACAAGGTTGACTAGTCATAAATTTACCTAATCTCTTTTCCGTCCCCCCCTTCAAGACTGAAGACACCAAGATAAGAGTAACTAAAATATTTTCAAGATTCCAGGAGCAACATGTCTTACAGGCAAAACATTTCATGATAGGATTACTCCCCTAAATCGAAGCCATTACAAACCAAGAGTGTCACCCTAAGCAGGAATAATCATCTCCTGTCTGGGAACGAATAGCCCCCTCAAGCAATGATAACTTTCCCTGCAGAACCAGACCCAAAATAATGATTAAACAGACCCCAGTTTAACCAAGACCACTTGACTGTGCACATTTCATGACCAACTTTTGTTCCTTCCCCTGTAAAAACCTGAAGCTCTTGTCAGTATCCCCAAAGAACAGCCTTGGGATACTAGTTCCCCCCCACACACACACCCAGCTTCACAATGTAGTCACACTGAATAAATCAATTCCTTTCTTACTTCATTGACACTCATGTCTCTGGAGGTAGCAGGTGGTAGAACCTGGGCTATTGGGACTTCCCCAGAGTCAATGGCCTAGGTTGTGGTGACATAAGTTGTATATGATAATAGGAGTTCCTGGGGGGACTCTGGAGGATACTCATAGCTGGCAGGTGCTAGGCATTTTCCCAACTGATTTTCCCCTTTGGCAATTCTTTTTTAAAATTTATTGACAGTACTGGTCCTTGAACCCAGGGAGTACTCCACCTGTACACTATAGCCCAAGCCCTTTTTATTTTATTTTTTAAAATATTTATGTTTTAAAATTTTGAGACAGGGTCTTACTAAATGGATGAGGCCTTGAATTTGCAATACTTCTGTCTCAGCCACACGAGTAGTAGAGATACAGGCATGCACCCCCTTTGGCAATTTTTAGCACTGCTGCAGAAGAGCAGCCCACCCTACTTCTGTCCCTACAGAGAACCTTGATGTGGACTCCAGGTTGACATAGTCCAGAGAGTTACCCTCAGACCTCCTCAAATCAATGGCTCTGGACACAACAAAACACAAGACATTGCAAAACCTCTTGTGTAGGCTGGTTACCAAGAGACTGAGCAGGGCCTGGCTTTCTGGTTGACCCTACTCATGCAGACACAATTAACATCACTCTTGACCAGGAGCCCAAAATATAGAAAGGGGTAACTTGAGCTACTTGGCACACATTCCATGTCCAAATATGACCTTGAAGAGCACTGTGTCTCTTCTTTCCTTCCTCCCTGTCTGGTTCTTCCAGTAATCAACAGGATCTAAGCAATCAATAGGATCCTCCCTCCCCAAGCAATCAACCCTCAATCCTACCAACATAACTGTTAGGTAGGAAAATCAGTTTTCTTTCCCTTAGTTCTCCCTGAGGCTCTACCAAGGACACAACTCTAGCTGGTCTATATGCATTTTTTAAAAATCACATTTACTGAGATTACACTTATATACCATAAAATGCACCCATTTTAAAGGTTTGATTTGATGAGCTTTGACAAAATGTTTATACCTTTGTAACCAAATAGGCTCCCTATAGACTATTTCTATCTTCCCTGAAGATTCTTTTGTGTACCTTCCTACTCCATCCCCAGGTAGCCATTAGTCTGCTTTCCACCCCTGGAGATTAGACCAGCATTAAATGAGAGATTAAGTTGTTATTGGTTTTGAGGTGAAATTACTTTCTGCTACTTTACCACAACAATCAAACCCTCTAAGCTATGGGCTTTGTTTTCATAAAAGAAACAAACAAAAATCCCCATCTGTAAGAATTGTTTCTTCCACGTCCCACCTTGAACTGATCAATTTCAGGTCTACACGAGTGGGATTTGCAATACTGATTCCATCTTTCACAATACCTGTTGAAAATAAATGCTTCCTTTGAAAAAATCACAAGAAAAAAGGTCATTAGTCACATACTCAGGATCGGGGAGGGGGAGGAGGAGACATGAGAACAAATTTTCTCATGGGAGATGATTACCATAGTGATTTCAAATAGCACAAGGACAGAAAAGCCCATAATGAGCCTCTTAGGTCTAGCTTTGAATCAGCAAAATTTATGCATCCTCTCTCCTCCCAGCTACCAGCTCCACCTAGTGAACTGGTCTAGAAACTTAGGGAGCCTTTGCATTTACACCAGAAAAAGTCACAGAAAACAAACAAAAAACTGAGAAAGGTCCAGACTGGTAAAGGCATGTTGAACCTATGAACAACAAGTTCTCTGCACAGTGAGAAGCTCAGCTTACAATTTGCATTCAAGAGCAAGAGTGGTTCTGCTTTCTTATTTCACTCACCTCATGGCTGCAATCTGTTTCTCCGCGGTTCTGAAAAGCTAGGACCTGGTTGATTTGTTCTTCAGAAATCTTCCTGGTCTACCGCAAGTACAAGCTGCTGTGGGAGCTATAAAAGGAGGAGGCGAGGGGTGGGGAATGCTCCAGCTGAGGCGTCGCCCTGTTGCAGAGCAAACTTTTATGAAAGGGAAGAGGGAACTGGAAAGTGAAACTGACCTAATATAGAGAAAGAAAAAGAAACTTAATATATTAAGTACTGTTTAACTCAGCTGGAGCACATTGTTCAAAGCCTTGAATCTGAAACTGCAGTGTGCGAGAATAGGAAAGCAGTTCCAGGGATCTGACCATCAATCTGGGAGCAGCCCAGGAAAGTACATGTTTAATAAAGTTTCTGAGGGAGACTGATGTAGGGGTTTCTGGGACCATACAATATAAAAGACGATTCCAAAATATTTTTTTAAATGTATGTATTAGTTTCATCCAGAAAATTTTCTCACAGGAGATAATATGCTTCCAGAGACCTGGGTTTAATTCTCTCAGTTCATGTTGCTAGTTCTGGAATTTTCCAGGAGTCAAATCACTAAGCCTACCTTTCCATTTTACCCCATACAAGTATAGGAAGCCACAACACGAATGGTGTGAATATACTTTGTATACAACCAGAGATATGTAAAAATGTGCTCTATAAGTGTAATATGAATTATAATGCATTCTGCTGTCATATATAACAACTTAGAATAAAAGAAAAGAAAAAAAATAAAATTTTAATTTTCAAGTTAAAAAAAAAAAAAAGTATAGGAAGCCAAGCACTAGAGGGATCTCTGAGTAGTTTAGCTTACCCAGTTCTAAAATGGGAAATAGTAAACATGTATTATTGTTTAATCAATGGATACATGGCACATTTATATATTTATGCTTTGAGCTCGGAAGAATTGATATTACCCTAAAAGATTCTTTCTAAAAATTTAAAGACACTTCCCAGGCATGCTGTAAATATCCACCAAAAACCTAGGGAGTAGATTTTTTACAGGTTTGAAGGAATTGTGGGTTAGATAGAAGTAAGGCTTCTTCTGTCAAGAAACTACACAAAACAGAGGCACTTGGGTAGCAAAAGTGGCCTGATAATGGGAGTGGGGGGACAGTCAGTGTAGTCAATGAATGATAGGGTCAGAAAGATGGGGGCCGATTCAGGAGGAACTAAAAAGCCAATAACTCCAGCCTCGAAAGCATTTCCCCTCATTCAACCCTTCAAGCTGTTGCCAAGGCTACCTGCCTAGAGGGGATTGTTCCTCCTTGCTTGTAATTGTAGTAGTTGTAGTAGGAGTTGTAAATGAATGTATCTGGGCCGCTCCCTTCCTGCCTCTACCACTGGGCAGCCATTCCTGCCCTTGGATCACTCCACCTTTTGGCACCCCTTTTGGTCACTAGTCACATACTCAGGATCGGGGAGGGGACGAAAGAGGCATGAGAACAAAGGAAATCTGAAATGTATAAAAGGGGCAGGTTACCCCCACTTCCTCAGACACCCAACTTAGTGATTTGACTCCTGGAAAATTCCAGATCTAGCAACATGAACTGAGAGAATTAAACCCAACTCTATGGCCCCTTCTCTTCCGAGAAGGCTTTCTCTATTCTGTCCTTTAAATAACACTTGTTTTCTACATTTGCCTTGGTGTTTCTTAGGTATTCAATCTTCAACATCAGGGAAACAGGACTTGGGCTAATTCTCATCACCAGTATCAATAACAGTCTCACATTCAAGGTTAGAGATTGTTGTTGTGTCCCATGAAAGTAACCTGAACGTGGACAGGTCTGTGATCCTGAGTGGTTGTTTTACCTAACAGTTTGTTTTCCTGTTAATACTAAAATGACCCATCTTTATAAAATGTTTGAATACTATCTTTCGACCCAGGTAAGAAGGGCCTTTGCTTTTGGCCTGTGTTTTAGAAGGCTTATCATCACTTATCACTTAAACACAATCAATGCTTAATCCTGGTACGTGGAACTGGCAATTTTTAAAACTTGCAGGACTTGGGGATTGACTTAAATTGCAGATGACTATGCTACTCGCCACCCTAACTCACAGTGCTTAATGACTTGGCCGGTACAGTGCCAAGGGTGTGCTGGTTAATAGAACCCTCAGAATAAAAAGCTGTTTGTCTCCAGTTTGCTTCTGAAGTTTTTCCCGCGGCTCCGTTTCTTCCAAGCAGGAGAACTTGTCTCTCTTTTGACTTCTTCTCTCAAATCAAAAGGAAATTGTATTTTGAACCCTTGTGCATTGTGAGGGTGCTGATTTTAGAGACAGATTCTACTTTGGTGTGCAGAAAGGATCCAAGCAACAGAAGTGGGTTAGATAGCAGTCAGGCTTCTATCTAACTGTATAAAGACTATAATGCAATTTATTCTAATATAATAAAAAGCAAATTCTTCTAAAAAAAAAAATAAAAAGGGAAGTGCACCCTTCATTAAAATTGCAACAGAAACATTCAAGAAAAGGCAAATTAACTAACCCTGTCAAAGTCTTTCTTTTACCAGTGTACAGCAGATTTTAACATAATGAAAAGTTACTGTCTGATACAACAACACCAACTCTTCATTTTTTTTTACTATTTTTTATTTATTTTTTTAAAATTTTCATTTATAGTAGTAGTATGTAATACAGTTCATACTATACATATAAAGCCTCTTTTTACACAAATCAGTTTGTATACAAAGTATATTCGTAGCATTCAAGTCTTCAATCAGTATTTAGAATAATGATATCCATCTTATTCAACCACTTTTTCTCCCCCCCCTTTCCCCCTTTCTCCCTCCGTTCCCCTCCCTTCCCTTTGACCATTATAGTGTTCCTCTAATCCTCCTATGTCCCTCACCCAACAATACTGTGAACCGGCCTCCTTATATCAGAGGAAACATTCGGTATTTGGATTTTTTAGATTGACTGATTTCACTTAGCATTATATTCTCCAACTTCATCCATTTACCTGCAAATGCCATTGAAAGGTGAAAAATGCAAACACTTGTGTAAACATAAGTTTTTCCCAAAACTGTTTTCCGTCTTTGAAAAAACCACAAAATATTCTTGTGTTGTGCCCCGCAGCTTGGGACCCCCAAGAAGACCACCAGAGTCCTTGGTCAATGCAAGCAACAAAGAGTCATTTATTAGCAAGCTCGAGCTTGGTCCTCCGCACACTCGGTAACCGTGTGATGCTAAGAGGCCCCGAGCCCAGATTTAGCAGGGTTTTTTTTTTTTTTTTTTTTTTTTTTTTTTTTGGTACAGGGGATTGAACTCAGCGGCACTAGACCACTGGGCCACATCCCCAGCCCTTTTTTGTATTTTATTAGAGACAGGGTCTCACTGAGTTGCTAAGTGCCTCGCCATTGCTGAGGCTGGCTTTGAACTCGCGATCCTCCTGACTCAGCCTCCCAAAGTGCTGGGATTACAGGCGTGCGCCACCGCGCCCGGCTTAGCAGGGTTTTTATAATGAAATACATACAAGTTAAAGGGGAGCTTCACAGCGCTCTTTTGATTGGTTAACATATAAAGTTACATACAAAGCATCATTTTTGAGTTCTGGGTCAGCCTGACCGCTAGGGGAAGGGTAGTCAGCCACCCGGTTTTGTAAGCTACACAAAATAAGGGGCAACAATGTTTTGTGGCTTTTTCAAAGACTGAGAACAGTTTTGGGAATGACTTATGTTTACACAAGCATTTGCATTTTTCACCTTTCATTCCCCCCTTTCCAAGAACATCTTGAGAGCCAATCTTGGGTCTCTATAGCTCTGACTCGTTGTTCGGTGCTGACAGGCTGGTATTGGGCCCTCAGCACCATTAGCTGTACTGTATTTATTCTATTTTTAACAAAAACAACTAACTTATTAATTACACAAGGTCCTACAGTTAAAACCAGTAATAATATCAATAGGGGTCCTGCTAAAGCAGATATAAGAGTAGTCAGCCGAGGAGAAAAGTTAAACCAGTATTTAAACCAGCTCTGTTTAGAAGCATATTTCTTTTTCCATTTTTCTATCCCTTCTCTTACTTTGGCCATGTTGTCTTTTACGATTCCAGAGTGATCTACATAGAAGCAACATTTCTCCCCTAGGGCAGCACATAGTCCCCCTTGCTGAAGGAATACTAAATCTAACCCTCACCTATTTTATAAAACTACTTCTGAAAGGGACATTAGGGATTCGTGAAGGTGGGAGATGGAGTTCTCTATTCTTTTAATGTCTTCATCAGTTGCCCATTGGAGTTCATTGTAATAGCCCTGCTGTCTTGCAAGGGAGGCTATTCCTGTCCCTAATCCTCCTAAACTGGCCCCTAATAAAAGGCCCACAGTGATAACCAATACAGGCTCTCTCTTAAGTCTGGGAACTGAAGCATCTCCAGGGTGGGGCAGCATTTTGTAAGTTTTCTGCCAAAGGTCTAAGAATTCTATGTCTGAATGATAGATGATGGTGGGCACTAAGCATACTAGCACACAGGTGTCATTCATATTTTGTAGGACTGTTAGATGAACACAGGGGGTCAAACACAGGTTTGCTTTGATACAAACCCACCAAGTGTCAGTAGGAGGTATTAGATACCCATCTTGAGTGTTTTCTGGTTTTTGGATGGTATTACATAGAGGAACCATGTTTTTGTTAGCATTTCTGGAGCTGTAACAGACTCCAGATCCAGTCACTTTAGTTAGGGTAAGTTCTACCTTGAATCTCCACCTACAGGAACCTGCCTGATCTGAGATAGTTATATCCCCAACAGTTGCAACTCCTTCATAGTAGGGGGGCATGACATCATAGCAAAGCCAACAAGAATCAGTTTTGTTTGGGAGGGTATGGTTGAGGACGCGGAAAGATTTCTGCATTAGTTCTGCAAGAGGCTTTTCTTGCTGGGGTAGGTAAGCGGGTGTGTTTTAGGAGAAGGAACTTTAGTGACACTCGGGGGTATTGGAGCGTGTATGGCGGGAGTAGGCCCGGGGTTGGAGTCTATTATGCAATAGAGTAAGGGAAAGAACATAGTCACAGTTTGTGGTGACGAGGCTTGTGGCGACGAAGCTTGATCTTCAGCGGGTTGTCCTTGGATCTGTCCACTCGCCACGCAGAATTGTCCAGGGCAGGAAACACGATGTCAGGAAAGGGGTCAGCAGACTTGGCGTGGATATGGTGAATCCAGGAGGAAATGCTGTCGACCTTGAGAGCGGTGGGCGTAGTCAAGATGACCATGTACGGGCCTTTCCACCGTGGCTCTAGGTTGCTCTGTCAGTGTCGCTTCACCATTACCCAGTCACCTGGTCAGAAGTTGTGGGGAACGGGGGGGGGGGGGTGGTCCCGACTCGTACAGGTCTTTGAGCTTCGACCAGACCCCCTCATGGGCCCTCTGCAGGGCCTGGAGGGAAAATAAGAGTTCAAGATCATCTGCCTCATCTTCTTTTAGGAGCCGTTTGGTTAGGTTAGGGATTATTGGGGGTGGAGCCCCAAACATGATTTCATAGGGGGTAAGCCCCATCTTGTAGGGGGAATTACGTGACCTATAAAGGGCATAGGGAAGGAGGGCCACCCAGTCACCACCAGTCTCCATGGTCAATTTGGTAAAGGTCTCTTTTAAAGTTCTGTTCATTCTTTCTACCTGTCCTGAACTCTGGGGTCGGTATGCATAATGTAATTTCCAATCTGCCCCAAGTATCGATGCCAGCCCCTGACTTACCTAGGAAGTAAATGCTGGCCCGTTGTCTGACCCTATCATAACAGGAAATCTATACCTTGGCAGGAGGTCTTCTAAAATCTTTTTAGCCACCACTTGTGCCATCTCTCACTTGGTGGGAAATGCCTCTACCCAACCTGAAAAAGTATCTACAAAAACTAATAAGTACTTATATCCATATTTTCCAGGTTTAACCTCGGTGAAATCAATTTCCCAATATGCCCCCGGCCTGTCTCCTCTTACTCTGTTCCCCGATTCTTGTTTGCTATATCCTGCATTTATCAACTTACATACCCTACAATTTTTGACAATATGTTCTATCTTATCTTGTACACCATTAACTCTGATTCCTGCCTGCCGCATCAAGTCCTGTAGTTTCCTTGTCCCCATGTGGGTGTTCTGGTGGAGCCTGTGTAATACCCTCTGTCCCAACAGTTCTGGAAGGATTAAGTGGCACCTGGAGTCTCTCCACCGTTTATCTAAGCATTGGACCATAGGCTGTTGGCGGATCCACAACAGGTCTTCTTCCGTGTAGGCCGGGTCTTTTGGGAGGATTTGTGGGCCAGGGTCCGGGAGTTGAGCGACTATAATCAGTTCTCTCTGGAGTGCTATTTCCCATGCTGTCTTATCAGCTAGGCTGTTGCCCCTGGATACAGGATCAGTTGTTTTTGATGTCCGGGGCAATGGACGATGGCCAATTTTTTGGGCAACCAGAGGGTGTCTATCAGGGACACAATTTCTTCTTTGTTCTTAATGGATTTTCCTTCTGCAGTCAGCATTCCCCTTTCTCTATAAATGGCCCCGTGAATGTGGGCAGTTGCAAAAGCATAACGGCTGTCCGTATATACAATTTCTTGCCCTCTCCCAGTGTCGGTGCCTTAGTCATCACTATCAGTTCTGCTTTTGGGGCAGAAGTGCCCACCGGCAGCGGCTCAGCCCAAATCACCTCTGTTTCAGTCACCACTGCCGCGCCCGCATACCTCTGACCTTGGTGCATGAAGCTGCTCCCATCCATGAACCATACTGCATCTGCATCTGGCAGTGGTAGATCTCGCAGGTCCTCTCTGAGCCCATGAACCTGGGCTAGGACTTCTGAGCAATCATGCAAGGGCTTGTCCATATCAGGGTCTGGCAGCAGTGTCGTGGGATTGAGTGCCGAGGGTGCCTGAAAGATGATCCTGAGAGGGTTAAGCAATAGGCTCTGATAGTGAGTGAGCCGGGCATTACTGAGCCACCGATCCGGAGGTTGTCTCAGAACACTTTCAATAGCATGTGGAGTGGTCACATGTAACTCTTGTCCCATAGTCAGTTTGTCAGCATCTTTTACCATGAGGGCTGTGGCAGCAATCATGCGTAAACATGGGGGCCAGCCTGCCACCACTGGGTCCAGTTTCTTTGACAGGTAGGCCACCGGTCTCTTCCAGGGGCCTAAATATTGGGTTAAGACCCCCTTACTCTCATCTATATATAGAAAAAACAGTTTGGCAACATCTGGGAGTCCCAGGGCTGGGGCCGACAACAGAGCATCTTTGATCTGTTGAAATGATTTATCTGTTTCTTCTGTCCAATTAAGGGCTGTTTATCTCTTGTGGCCTCATATAGCAGTTTGGCTAATTCTGCAAACCCTGGAATCCATAATCGGCAGAAGCCAGCTGATCCCAGAAACTCTCTCACTTGTCGTGGGGATTGGGGCTTTGGGATTCTTAAAACAGTCTCTTTCCGGGCTTGTGTCAGACATCACTTTCCCCCCTTTAGGAGATAGCCCAAGTACATTACCTCAGACTTGCAGATCTGGGCCTTCTTCTCTGAGGCCCGGTATCCCAGGTTACCCAGCATGCAAAGCGGGTCTTCCGTCCCTCAGATGCATCTGTCCCTGCTTTCAGCAGCTATAAGGAGATCATCGTCTACATACTGCAGCAGGGTTAGACTGGGATGATCTCGTCTGAACTCACCCAGATCTTCATGTAAGGCCTCATCAAACAGGGTTGGAGAATTTTTGAATCCCTGTGGCAATCTTGTCCAAGTAAGTTGTCCATTGATGCCTTTGTCGATGTCTGTCCATTCAAAGGCAAACAGCTCTTGGATTCTTGGAGCTAGAGTCAAGCTGAAGAAGGCATCTTTCAAATCAAGTACTGTATACCATTGTCTGTAGGGAGGAAGTGCACTCAAAAGTGTATATGGATTAGGCACAGTAGGGTGTATGTCTGTTACCCTCTCATTTACCTCTCTCAAGTCCTGTACTGGGCGATACTCATTTGAGTTGGGCTTCTGTACCGGAAGCAGGGAGGTGTTCCATGACGACTGACAGGGTCGTAGCACCCTTGGTCCAGCAGTCGCCTGATATGGGGAGTTATTCCCGTTTTGGCCTCTCTGGTCATTGGGTACTGTTTGACCCTGATGGGGTCAACACCCAGTTTTGTCTCTATGTATATAGCCGGCCGGCCGATGTTTGGCCAGTCCAATTCCCCCAGTTTCTGCCCATGCCTCGGGGAACTGCCGTACTCAGTCTTTGACGTCCCTGTCGGGAGGCTGCGATTGTTGGTGTAGCCGGTACTCATCTTCTAGGGCAAGAGTTAGCATGGGCAACAGCCTCCCTTGTCCATCTGTCACTTGGGCCCCTTCAGGGTGGAAATGGATTTGGGCCCCAATCTTAGTAAGTCTCTTCCCAGCAAAGGGTAGGGGCTGTCAGGTAAGACGAAGAACAAGTGGGACACTTTCCCCGTTCCCAAGTCTACCATTCCTTCAGTTGTCCATGGGTACTTTTTAATCCCCGTAGCCCCTTGCACCCATGAGGTACTTGTCAAAATTTTTCCTTGGGGATCAGTCAGAGCTGAATATTGGGCCCCCGTGTCCACCAGAAATTGCACTGGGGTCCCCTCAACTCTTAGAGTTACCCTAGGTTCGGGGAAGAGCTCCGAACCCCGTTGCCTTGAGTGGCTTATCCCG
This sequence comes from Tamias sibiricus, assembly GCA_025594165.1. Lineage (NCBI taxonomy): Eukaryota > Metazoa > Chordata > Mammalia > Rodentia > Sciuridae > Tamias > Tamias sibiricus. Next base: position 133,115,399 of record CM046663.1, on the reverse strand, counting down.
TCATGGGCGACCAGGACTGATGGTTTCTTAATCTGCCACTGATTATCTCTAGATTTTCTGTTTCTTAGGATATTCCCTAGCCCAATGGCCTTCTTCTCTACAGTAAGCACACTGGTTTTTGCCCAGATCACGTAACCCTGAACTTCCAGGTGGTCGATTATCTGGAGGCCTGCTTTTCTCTTTTTCTGGCCTTCCACCCTGCACTGCCACAGCCAATGCCCTAGTTATCTCCCTAGTAGCCCTAAGTTGTTTTTCTTCTGGTGCATCTCTATTATTAAATACCCTCTGGGCTATCCTCAACAAGTCTTGAATATTTTTCCCTTCTAAATCTTCTATTTTCTGCAACTTGCGCTTTATATTTGATACTGCCTGATTGACAAAGGACATCACTACTGCTGCCTGGTTATCTGGTAATTCAGGATCCATAGGGGTGTATTGCCTGAATGCCTCCATTAATCTTTCTAAATAAGCAGAAGGTGATTCATGTCTTTCCTGCATAACTGAGTATACCTTGGCCAAATTAGTGGGCTTGCGAGCCACTGCCCAGAGACCCCCCCATTAGAGTCTGGCGATAGACCGGAGCCTCTCCCTACCTGCAGCCATATTGTAATCCCATTTGCTGAAGGCTGGATTCAGCAGCAGGGAAAGGGTGAGTCCCGAACAATGCTGGTGGGGAGAGTCAGCCGATAGGATGAAAGGGATGTACAGGAGTCAGGTTGCAAAAATCCCTCTGCTTTATTTTTCTCTCTTGCAAGTATATAAAACACACTTTAAGGCAGCACACATTTTATTTTTTTTACATATAGTCACAAGACCCAGGGAAGAAGCAACATTCTTATCGTTTTCCCAACTTCTCAAGGTTTTGTACAAACATACTGTTTTGAATCTTCTGCGATTTCATTACGTTTATCTGCAGTAGTCTGGGTTCAAATTTGTCTTTCTTAAGAATTCCTTTTAGCCATTCCCCTGCACACCTGAACAACTGCCTGGAATACAAAGTGCTTTCTATCATGGTCATGTTTACAGTCTAGGGGCAGGAAAAAAGGGAGGCAAGCCAGATGCTAGTCCTGAAGGACTTTGTCTTAATTAATTTCTAAGTAACTATTCTAAGTTATTTTGAAAACAAAAGAAGTCCCTTTCAATTACAAAGAGGCTCTGATAGCCTCATTTTGGTGCATAATGATTATAGCAGAAGAGGTTAAAATAATTGGCATTGATTAAGCTGCTTTTCTATAGTAATTAATATTAGTAATAATAATAATAATAATAAAAAGGAATGTTAATAAAATTCCAGCCACGGATCCCACAAGGCTTTAAGTTTCCAAATCAGTTTCATTCTATTAAGATAGCGACACTTGTGACCACACGTGAGAACAAAAGGTGAAACAGTAAGAATAAAGGGTGGCAAGAACATATACAAAGTTAACTCTTATAGCGCTGCACAAGAGTAGCATTTCTCAAGCAAAGAGGAACCAAGCTGGACTCCCCAAATTAATGGGAAGGAACTCGGGCTCAACTCATTTGCATAAATGAGGAAGAACTCGGCTTCGACCCCCGAGCTAAGAGGGGGGGAACCTGGGCTTGATTCCAACATAGTGTGAGAGATGCCACACCCATTCATCTTGAGGAGGCCTGGACAGAGGGAAAGAAGCATTGATTAAGTCAGGGTTTACAGTGGGGTGCCCATCATCCCCGGGTACCAGTTTCCTGGCCTCCATTGGTCGGATGTCTAAAGGACATCAGTTTTTTTTTTTTTTTTTTTACTGGAGATTTGTTAGTTATTGCCAATTTAATCACAAATTTTTGAAATTTATCTTTTACTTACATAGACTTTCTTATTATTTCACTTACTCAGACCTTTTTTTCACTTACTCAGATCTTCTTATCACTTAGTTAGACCCTTTTTTATTAAATCTCACTACAAACCTTTAATTCTTTTCTATAAACCCTATATCTAATTCCCCATCATAAACCCCATGTCCAATTTCCCATCATAAACCTTATATCTAATTTCCCAACACAAACTTTATGTCTAACTTCTCATCATAAACCTTTTATCTACTTTATCATATAAAGACTTTCTTGAAACATTTTCTTTTCCTTTTATTAAATATGATTTTCATATCTATAACCTTTTGATATCTTTCTCTTATGTGTTAATCTCTATATCTGTTTATCTTTAGAAATAATTTTGTCTGCATAATGGAACAACAAAGAAGCAGCCCTGAAAATTAACAGTTTTGTTAATTGCTCTTAAATCTTGTAGAAACCTGGCAGGCACGATTGAAATGCCCTAATTGCCTGCAAGAAAAGCGAGGGCGCAGCAGGCCGAGGCTCCCGCGGGAGGGCGGGGTGCTGGCGGGGTGCTGACCGCCACTTCCTCTGCCGCCCACAAGAAAAGCAATACCTTTCAGACACTGTAATAAGAAACTTATCAAGAACAGGAGCCGAATAATATTCTTTTAAAAATTGCAAGTAAGGTCGGCTCTTTTAAAGCAGCAGCAGCAGTTGTTTTGTCTTGGATATGAGCTGGAGTAGCTTTTCTTAGAGCAGCTTTTGGCAGTGAGAGTTAGACCTGTGGCATAAATCAAGTTTCACTTTTATCAACATAGAAAAGGTTAAGCCTTGTTGCCGATTGAAAAGAGTTATCTATTTTACAGCAATAGAATCAATTAGTATAAGGGGAAGGCGAGCCGAAATCTTTGGTTGTAGTTTTTAACACTTTAACCAATTTAAAGGAAAGTGGCAGCGCGATAGTAGAGTCTGGGGCCTCTGGTTGATGGGGGCTGGCTGCCTGCTAGACTCATCCTTGGGTTTTTTTCTTGCTGGGCCTCCCGAGCCAGTCCCTCCCTCCTCGTCTCCGGCTGCTGCAGCTTTTCTCTCTTCTGCCCCCTTTTGACCTGGGCTTTGAGGAGGGATAGGGGCCAGCAAATGGGGGGGTCTAAGAAAAGGGGGTACTCTGAACCTGGCCCATTTCTTTAGTGGCCAGAAATCCAACTGTCAGGAGAAGAAGAAATATAGTAGTTAGATAAAAAAGAAAGCGAATCAAACGGCGCCGACGCGGGTTGGCGATATCACCACAACAGAAAGCAGCTGTCGGCAGTCTAGCTGGTTGTAAATTTGCCTCCTGTATAATTCCAAAAGGATGAAATGAATTTAACCTCAGATCATTGTTTCTTCTCTCCGTCAGGAGATTTATAGACCCATCTTCCTCCAGATTGAAAATGGGGAAGATTTAGAGGAGTGAGAGAGAACAGTGACAGACCAATACAACAACAAGACAAAAACGAAAACGAAAGTCCACTTACATAACACATAGACAAACAAATAGCATGCAAAATCAAAACTTCCTAGTTGGTACCTTGTTGACAAAAGCAAAAATTCCTGAGGGCAGCTTGCCCAACAGACCTCAAGAGGTTTTCCAGATGCAACAAACAGTTGCCCAAACACGACATTAAGTCATCCCAGATGTGACACAAAAGTCACCCAGATGGATCAGGGGGATGTCTCCTGAGATCCTGCTGGGGATCCTCTAGCATGTCCGCCATGTTTCCACCAGCCCAGAACCAGAACCTGCAGGCAATCCAGACAGAACAGAAAAACGTGGCAATGTCTTTTACTGACTAGCCGTTGATGTTGCTATTGCTAATAACTCTACAATCAGGCATCTGGGTGGGCTTGGGGGATCCCAGATGAGCCCCCAAGATGTTGTGCCCCGTGGCTTGGGACCCCCAAGAAGACTACCAGAGTCCTTGGTCAATGTAAATAACAAAGAGTCATTTATTAGCAAGCTTGAGCTTGGTCCTCCGTGCACTTGGTAACCAGTGATGCTAAGAGGCCCAGAGCCCAGATTTAGCAGGATTTTTATAATGAAATACATACAAGTTAAAGGGGGGCTTCACAGTGCTCTTTTGATTGGTTAACATATAAAGTTACATACAAAGCATTATTTTTGAGTTCCGGGTCAGCCTGACCGCTAGGAGAAGGGGAGTCGGCCACCCGGTTTTGTAAGCTACACAAAATAAGGGGCGAGAATGTTTTGTGGCTTTTTCAAAGACTGAGAACAGTTTTGGGAATGACTTATGTTTACACAAGCATTTGCATTTTTCACCTTTCACTTGCTCCTTATTTTGTCTAGCTTACAAAATCGGGTGGCCGACTACCCTTCCCGTAGCGGTCAGGCTGACCCCAAACTCAAAAATAATGCTTTGTATGAAACTTTACATGTCAACCAATCAGAAGAACGCTGTGAACCCCCCCTTTAACTTGTATGTATTTCATTATAAAAAACCCTGATAAATCTGGGCTCGGGACCTCTTAGCGTCACTGGTTACCGAGTGTGCGGAGGACCAAGCTTGAGCTTGCTAATAAATGACTCTTTGTTGCTTGCATTGACCAAAGACTCTGGTGGTCTTCTTGGGGGTCCCAAGCCATGGGGCACAACATCTTGGGGGCTCATCCGGGATCCCCCAAGCCCACCCAGACTCCTGATCATAGAGTCATTAAACAACATCAACGGCCGGTGAGTAAAGGCATTGCCGCATTTTTCTGTTCTGTCTGGATTGCCTGCAGGTTCTGGTTCTGGGCTGGTGGAATCCTGGCAGACCCGCTATAGGATCCCAAATAGGGTCGCGGGAGACGTCCCCCTGATCCATCTGGGTGACTTTTTGTCCCATCTGGTGACTGTTTGTCACATCTGGAAAACCTCTTGAGGTCTGTTGGGCAAGCTGCCCTCGGGAATTTTTTTGCATCTGTCGACAAAGTGCCAACTAGGAAGTTTTGATTTTGCGTGCTATTTGTTTGTCTGTGTGTTATGTAAATGGACTTTCATTTTTGTTTTTGTCTTGTCATTGTATTGGTCTGTCACTGATCTCTCTCACTCCTGTAAATCTTCCCCATTTTCAATCTGGAGGAAGATGGGTCTATAAATCTCCTGACAGAGAGAAGAAACAATGATCTGAGGTCAAATTCTCATTTCATCCTTTTGGAATTATACAGGAGGCAAATTTACAACCAGTTAGACCGTCAACAGCTGTCCTCTGTTGTGGTGATATCACCAACCCACATTGGCAATTTTTGATTCATTTCTTTTTTTATCTAATTATCACATTCCTCCTTTTCTTGGCAGATGGATTCCTGGCCTCTAAAGAGATGGGCCAGGTTCAAAGTACCCCCTTTTCTTTGACCCCCCCCATTTGCTGGCCCCTATCCCTCCTCAAGGCCCAGGTCAGGCTGCGGCAGAGGAGAGAAAAGCTGCAGCAGCTGGAGAAAAGGAGGGAGGGACTGGCTCGGGAGGCCCAGCAAGGAGAACCCAAGGTCAAGTTCAGTAGGCAGCCATCCCCCATTAACCAGAGGCAAAAGAACAAAAAGATTTTACATTGACTAGCTCAATGATTTTTTTCAAAAGATCCTAATACTCCCCCAGCCTGGGAGATGCTTTCCTTTAAATTGGTTAAAGAGTTAAAAACTGCAATCAAAGATTTCGGCTCGACTTCCCCTTATACTTTACAAACTAATTGATTCTATTGCTGCAAAATAGATAACTTCTTTTTAATTGGCAACAAGGCTTAACCTTTTCTATGTTGATATAAGTGAAACTTGATTTACGACGCAAGTCCAACTCTCCTGCCGAAAGCTGCTCTAAGATAAGCTACTACAAAACAAACTTTTCTTTCTAAATTCTATTCCAGCCCATATGCAAGGCATAACAACTACTGCTGCTGCTGCTTTAAAGGGCCAGCCTTACTCACAATTTTTAAAAGAGTGTGATTCATCTCCTGTTCTTGATAAGTTTCTTATTACAGTGTCTAAAAGATATTGCTTTTCTTGCGGGCAATTAGGGCATTTCAATCGTGCCTGCCAGGCTTCTACAAGATTTAAGAGCAATTAACAGGGCTTTTGATTTGCAAGGCTGCTTCTTTGTTGTTCCATTGTGCAGGCAAAATTATTTATAAAGATAAACAGATACAGGGATTAACACATAAGAGAAAGATATTAAAAGGTTATAAATATAAAAACCATATTTAATAAAAGGAAAAGAAAATGTTTCAAGAAAGTCTTTATATGATAAAATAGATGAAAGGTTTATGATGAGAAGTTAAAAATAAAGTTTGTGTTGGGAAATTAGATATAGGGTTTATTGATGGGAAATTGGACATGGGGTTAATGATGGGGAATTAAATATAAGATTTATAGAGAAGGTTAAAATGTTTGTAATGAGATTTAATAAAAGAGGGACTAAGTAAATGATAAGAAGCTCTGAGTAAATGATAAGAAGGTCTGAATAAGTAATAAGAAGTTCTGAATAAGTGATAAGAGGGTCTGAATAAGTGATAAGAGGGTCTAAGTAAATGAAATAATAAGAAAGTCTATATAAGTAAAAAATAAATTTCAAAAAGTTTGTAATTAAATTGGCAATAACTAACAAGCCTCTAGGAAAATAAAAAGGCCTTTTAACAAGTCAATAGAAAAAGCGTGATGTTGCTGTGTAGTCGCCGGAAAGGGATTTGCAGCCCGGAACGGCAGCGCCTCGGGAAGGAGTCGGGATGGAGACGAAAAAATTCTTTAATCTTTCTCTCTCTGTCTCTTGTAATTTCTAACACCACATACACACTCTCACAAGAAACCAAGACACCTACTCTTACAAGAAACTACAATATATCTATACAATAGTGATAACCCCGTCCGTTCTCTCTCAGGTCTCATCTCACGTGCCCGAGCAGGAATGGTGCTAGCCCAATATGCTGAGTCACAGCTCAAGTCTCTCGAGATCCTGGGCCAAGTCCCGTGAGATCCCAGGCCAAGTCCTGTGAGACTATGGAAGGCGACAATGCCCAAATATGTCCATGGCCCATAGTGAACTGCAATCTTAGCTATCTCCCCAAACAGGGCTCCTGCATTTCCCCCCTTTTGTTTTAAAAGAGGGGATGCTCTAGGATGTCTATGTGCAACCAACATTCTTACCCGTCATCAGATAAGCAAGGCTGTGCCCTTGACTCCTGTCTTAGGTTGATATGTCGGCCACATGAGACTATCCCATGCGACTGTGCCTGTCTTAGGTTGTCCCCCTCTGGGGATCTTACCCGTCATTGGCTAACCAGCCATCCAATGGAGCCCTTTAGGATCGACTGTGTAAGATGACTAACAGCCGTCCAATTGTGAGGAGATGCTGCTGCTTTAAGGCGACAAGACTTTTGGTGATGAGCCAAATTGCATAGCATATCAAATTCTTTAAACAAATCAGCTGCCCTAAGTTCCATCAAGTAACACAGTGAGTTCTCTAGACAAATACCTGCAAGGCATTGTCCCATGAAGTCCCAAACAATGAAAGATCAAAATGTCCACTTGTTATAACATGTAGATCTAGGGGGCCCCATGCATGCAGAGCAGAGGCCACACTGCTGGTGAGGTTGTTTGATGTTTGAGCAGCAGGGATGCTTGCAGCAACCGCAATCCCTGCAGCTGTAGCAGCAGCCATCTTTTTTATGTCTAGACAATGCCACTGGCAAATCTTCAGGGCCCGCTACCTAGAAACTCAAGCATCAATTATTAAAGGAAAGGCAGGGCTATTCCAGCACTGAGTCAAGAGGCGAGTTGTCAAACTAAAAAAATAGAATTATTAGATTAGAAAATTAAAGTTGATTTCTGCTCACACACATTGCAGCCTGAGCTCCCACAAACATAAGCTGGCAAAATATCATATTTAGAACAAAACAAAGAAAGACTGAGGGTATTTACTGCATTAAAGATAGATTAAAGAAAAACTAAAAGCACTTTGGAGAAATAATATGTTAGCTGGAACTCTCGAGTTTCTGCATACACAGAAGTCCTTTACCTTTTGAAATAATTGAAATTAATCATTTATTAAACAAATGAAGTGAATAACAAATGAGGAACCTTATGTCAAAACACCAAAATATCAGGTTATACAGCACTAGTCATATTTTTCGCTAAAGAGAAGTCCCTGGGACACCTATAAAACAAAATTGAAGGTACCTTCACTTATTAAATTATTTACCCAAATTGAATACTCTTAAACTTAAATGAATTAGAGTTATTTGGATCCATATATATATATATATATTCATAAGCACTTTGTTATTTTTGATGTCACACTGGACAGATGCACATACAAACATATATTTGTGATGTCACATTAACATGAAATTTAGACAAATACACAGACATAAACAGATATATAAAAAGAAAAAAAATACAATTGGGTGCATACTAAAGAGACATCTCTTCGTCCAGGCCAGGAGGAATGACACTTAAGTTGTGACAAATATTTTGAAGGACTCTTTTAAGGGAATCATTCCATATCTTCATCTTGGTCCTCTTGATTTTGTACCTTTTTTATTAATCTTGATTTCTCAACAACTTCATCTTGATCCTTTTGATTTGGTACCTGCTTTATTAATCTAGATGGTATCCATATTGGAGAGGATTCATGCTTTGGAAAAACACAAACAGATCCTCTCCCCCAAATTAATACTGGATCTGGACACTTCCATGTACCTGAAAGAACATCCTTCCAGTAAACCAAAGGTTTGTGTTGTTGATGTGGGTTCCAATGTCTGTCTCCAGCAGAATAACCATCAGAGTCTAAAGTTAAAAAATTTAAAGTAAACAGGGCAACTGCCAATCTGTCCTTAGAATTTTTCCAGTTTCCTTCTTTCTGTTTTAACAACATAACTTTCAGTGTGCAGTTTGCTCTTTCAATAATGCCCTGACCATGAATGCCTGTTTTATGGGATATGCTGAATTTCGCTCAAAACTGTTTGAAAGATGAGGATGTATATGCGGGACCATTATCTGTTTTAAGCATTTTGGGGATTCCCAATGCAGCAAAAGCTTGTAAACAATGAGATATGACATCTTTAACTTTTTCTCCAGAATGTAAGGAAGCAAAAATCATGCCTGAGCATGTATCTATGGTTACATGAATAAATTGCAATTTTCCAAAACTTGGCTCATTAGTAGCATCCATCTGCCACAAATGATTGGGCATTAATCCTCTAGGGTTAACACCAAAATGAGGACTGGGCAAATGTGTCATACAAGATTTACAATCTTTTACAATTGTTCTGGCTTGCGCTTTTGTGATTTTAAACCTACATTGCAAGGTGGTGCTGTTGACGTGAAACTGGGAATGAAATAAAGTAGCTTGTTGTAGCACTGAAAGTATAAATATTGTTTTTGTAAGTTCATCAGCCTTTTGATTACCTTCATGGAGCGGGCCAAGCAAATTAGTATGTGCTCTAATATGGCCTACGAATAGAGGTTCTTTTCTTGCCCACAAAAGTTTTTGTATTTGATAAAACAATTTAAAGGCTGGAGTATGAGGTGCTATTGGTCCTGCTAACTCTAATTTTGGGACGGCTTGTACAATATAGTGGCTATCTGAAAAAAATGTTTATGGGCTGGTCTCTAAAATTTTCCAGAGCTCTTATCAGAGCTTTAAGTTCCACTAGTTGAGCTGATTTGTGTGCAGTTATGTAAGTCATATTTTCTTTTTTAGTGACTACTGCAGCAGTACCATTTGAGGACCCATCTGTAAATACATTAAATGCCTTAGGAATAGGTTGATTTTTTATTACCTGTGGAAATATAATAGGATGATTAATACAAAAAGATAATATAGAAGACTTAGGAAGGTGATTATCAAAATTTGCAGAGGTAGAGCATCTAGCTATAGCCTAGTCATTATCATTGAAGCATAAATATTCAATCTGTGACGATGAATAGGGAGTAATAATAGTAGCAGGGTGAATGCCAACTATTTTAGTAGAAGTTTTAAGTCCTTGAAGAATAAGTTTAGCCACCATGGAGGTATAATACTCAATTATGCTTTTAGGAGAGACAGGCAAATGTATCCATAATAAAGGCCCTTGTTGCCAAAATACTCCTGTGGGTGTATATTGTGAAGAAATAATAATCAATATCAGCGGTTGAGTTAAATCAAATCTGTCACAATGAGCTCCTTCGATGGCTTTTTCTACTAAGTTTAAAGCTTTCCTAGCATCAGGAGTCAATGTTCGCGGTGAGGATGGATCAGGGTCCCCTCGAAGGATATCAAATAAAGGTTTCAATTGGCCAGTAGTAAGGTTTAGTGTAGGGCGAAGCCAATTAATGTCTCCCAGTAGTTTTTGGAAATCATTGAGGGTGGTTAAATGTTCTTTATTTATTAAAATTTTGGGGGGTCTAACAAAAGTATCCATGATTTTATATCCTAAATATAATATGGGAGATCTGGTTTGAACTTTTTCTTCTGCTATATATAATCTGTATTTTTTAAAATTTTCTACCATGTCACTGAATATATTAAATAAGATTTTTTGATTAGGGTGGGCCAGTAAAATGTCATCCATGTAATGTAGACACATGAGGTTTGGATATTTATTTTTAATGGGTTGGATAGCCTTGTCCACATATATTTGGCATATGGTGGGGCTATTAGCCATTCCCTGCGGCAAAACCTTCCATTGATATCTCTGATCAGGGCCATTATTGTTAATAGAAGGAACTGAAAAAGCAAACCTGGGGGCATCCAGAGGATGTAGGGGAATAGAAAAGAAGCAATCCTTTATATCAAGAGTAATAAGATGGAAAATTTTTGGAATAGCTACAGGATTCGGAAGTCCAGGTTGAGTAGGGCCCATGAATTGCATGGTTTTATTAATTTGTCTAAGATCATGTAATAATTGCCATTTTCCTGATTTTTTCTTGATCACAAATATGGGGGAATTCCAGGGAGAGGTGGAAGGTTCTATATGTCCTGCTTCTAGTTGTTCCTGAACTAGTAGGTGGGCCACTTGTAATTTCTCTTTAGATAGGGGCCACTGAGGGACCCACACTGGCTTATCAGAAAGCCATGGTATTTTCAAAATTATTTTCTCAGTGGCCCTGAAGAAAAATATCTTTTTCCTATATGATAATGATTTCTTTTAGGGTTAAGATTACCCTGTACTTTTTTATAATGATTTCTTTTAGGTTTAAGATTACCCTGTAGATTTTCACATTTAACGCCTGCAGGTTTGTTTGCAAGGTGTACTCCCATTTGTTGTAAAATATCTCTTCCCCATAAAGTAACGGTAGGTTAGGTAAAACATAAGGTTGAAACATTCCTTTATGTCCTTCATCATCCTCCCATTTTAAAATTACCGCACTTTTTTCTGGGAGGTTATTATATCCCAAGCCTCTTAAACTGGTTGAAGCTTTTTGCAGAGGCCAGTGTTTGGGCCATTGACATAAATTAATGATGGAAGAATCAGCTCCAGTATCTATAAGACCCTCCATTTCTATTGCTTGGATTCTTATTTTACACATAGAACTCTTTGTACAGTCTAGAACCCAGCAAACCATGGGTTTCGAATCAGTGGAACAAAATCCTCTATTGTTCCTATTTAGAGGCATATTCATCTTAAATGAATTATGTAAATTTGGAAGGAGGAGCAGCTGAGCAATTCTATCTCCCTGATTAATAGAACTTATACTTTGGGGTGAGCTAAGCATTATTTTTATTTCCTCTTTGTAGTCTGAGTTTATTATACCTGGGGTCACTTGCAAACCTAATAAGCTTTCAGGACTTCGCCCGATAATAAGTCCTATAGTCCCTGAGGGAAGAGGTCCCCTGACTCCTGTGGGTATCAGTTGAACCCCCATTTCAGGTGTTAACACTATTCGGGCGGTGGAACAGAGGTCTAATCCTGCATTTCCTCTTGTTCCTCTGGCGAGGGAGTGGATGGGTAGTAGGGATTGTGTCGGGGAAGCATCTGAGTGGATGCTTGAGGCTACTCCTCCTCCAATGCCCCGTACATTTGTGGGCCCCTGGGGCATTGGGCCCCGTGCCCCGTTTTTTGAATTCCTGAACAAAGGATTTCCATGGATGTCAAATTTTAAATAGCATTTATTGGCCCAATGATTTTCTTTCTTACACCTGAGGGAGCAACCTGGAGCACGGTATGAATTTGGTCTTATTTCTCTTTTGGGATTTTGCCTAGAATAGCCTGATTATGATAATTTTGCCTAGAATATCCTGATTGATTATAATGTCTAGGTTGAGCCCTTGTGAAATTTTCAGGAGCAGCATCTCTCACAGCTGCTGCAATCACATTCCCTGTGACAAAGGCATCATTTATATCTTTACATATTTGTATATATATGGAAAGATCCTTTTTATTTTTCCATGGCCTGATGGCTTCTTGGCAATATTTATTAGCATTTTCGTACGTTAATTGAACAACTTATGGCATATCTTGATCAATGTCTCCAAAAACTCTACCTGCAGTTCTCAAAAGTCAATAAGCAAATTCAGCATATGGTTCATTAGGTCCTTGAATTACTTTCGACAAGCTACCTTGTAGATCCCCAGGTCCTTGTACAGTTTTCCATGCCTTTAAGGCAGCTGCGTTTATCTGAGCATATACTCCTGCGTTATAATATTTTTGATCCTGTACGTCTGTAAATTGCCCTTCTCCTGTGAGCATTTCTATATTATGGTCTCCAAACCCTGCATCTGCATTTCTTTTAGCTGTTTCTATACAAAGTTCTTGAAATTGTGATCACCAAACCAAGTATTGTCCCCCACATAATGTTGCTTTACATAGACGTTTCCAGTCTGTGGGGGTTAAGCTAAAGGTGTTAAGGGACTCCAGTATACTCAACGTGAAAGGAGCTTGGGGTCCATAAGTCATTACTGCCTCTTTGAGATTTTTTATTGTTTTGAAATCTACTGGCTCGTGGCCCCTCTGTCCATTTTCATATTCAAATACTGGCAGTTCCCAATGTATCTGTGAGTTACCCTCGAGAGCGCATAAGCGCTCAGAAAGACTTTTTATTTCTATTTCTAGGGTATGCAAATGCCTAGTGATACCCTTCATATTTTCTGTAATCGATTTCACCCATGGGGGAGTAGAGGACACAAGTTCCTCCACTTGACGATCCCTTATCTTGGTTTTCCTTAATTTCCTTTTGTTCATTTTCTCAAAATCACCTTTAGTTAATTCCTCCTCACTACTACTACTCTCATTGGTCCTAACTGACTCAGTAACATCCTGAGTCCCAGGTTCGAGACCATGTATCCTTGAAGTATCTCTAATAAATCTTGAATAGCTTTAGCAGCTCAGATCTTTGTCATTTTTGGGATGCTTCTAACACTCTCCTTACTGGTCTTACTTGACTCAGTGGAATCTACGCTTTCATGATCACCTTCACTGTTTTCTAAATCCTCCTCACTAACGACAGACTCATCTATATCAAAGAATTCATCAAGAGCCTTGTACACTTGGGTCTTAGCTATTTTCGAACCCATTTTAACCGCTCTGACTAGAGACTCCTGCGAGGTTTCTCAGTTCTTACCTGCCGTGCTGAATGCCCCGAACGGGCCACCAACTGTAGTCGCCAGAAAGAGATTTGAAGCCTGGAATGGCGGCGCCGCGGGATGGAGTCGGGAAGGAGACGAAAAAATTCTTTAATCTTTCTCTCTCTGTCTCTTGTAATTTCTAACACCACATACACACTCTCACAAGAAACCAAGACACATACTCTTACAAGAAACTACAATATATCTATACAATAGCGATAACCCCGTCCGTTCTCTCTCAGGTCTCATCTCACGTGCCTGAGCAGGAATGGTGCTAGCCTGATATGTTGAGTCACGGCTCCAGTCTCTCGAGATCCTGGGCCAAGTCCCGCGAGATCCCAGGCCAAGTCCTGTGAGACTATGGAAGGCGACAATGCCCAAATATGTCCATGGCCCATAGTCAACTGCAATCTTAGCTATCTCCCCAAACAGGGCTCCTGCATTGCTGCCTGAAGCAAAGGCCACCTGCAGCAACAAAGCCGCGGAAATAAGTTCAGAGGCAGACTGGAAACGAACAGGCTCTTTATTCTGCCAGCTTCTCTCTCCCGCTCCAACAACACCCCAACATGCAATCCACACTCCTCCAACCACCACAAAATGGTGCCAACCCTGTCCGCAATGTCCCGGGCGAAGTCTCGCGAGATCATGGAAGGTGGTAATGCTTTATGGCTCACAGCTAACCGCAATCTTAGCTATCTCCTTAATTAGGGCTTCTACATTCCCCCCTTTTGTTTTAAAAGAGGGGATGCTCTAGGACATCCATGTGCAACCAACATTCTTACCCGTCATCAGATAAGCAAGGCTGTGCCCTTGACTCCTGTCTTAGGTTGATATGTTAGCCACATGAGACTGTCCCGTGCAACTGTGCCTGTCTTAGGTTGTCCCCCTCTGGGAATTACCCGTCATTGGCTGCCAGCCATCCAATCAAGCCCTGCAGGATTGACTGTGTATGATGACTAACAGCCGTCCAATTGTGAGGAGATGCTGCGGCTTTAAAGCAACAAGCCTTCTGCTGACGAGCCAAATTGCATAGCATATCAAATTCTTTAAACAAATCAGATGCCCTGAGTTCTATCAAGTAACACACTGAATTCTCCAGACAAATACCCGCAAGGCATTGTCCCGTAAAGTCCCAAACAATGAAAGATCAAAATGTCCACTTGTTATAACACGTTGATCTAGGAGGCCCCATGCATGCAGAGCAGAGGCCACACTGCTGGTGAGGTTGTTTGATGTTTGAGCAGCAGGGATGCTTGCAGCAACCGCAATCCCTGCAGCTGTAGCAGCAGCCATCTTTTTTATGTCTAGACAATGCCACCGGCAAATTTTCAGGGCCTGCTACCTAGAAACTCAAGCATCAATTATTATAGAAAAGGCAGGGCTATTCCAGCACTGAGTCAAGAGGCAAGTTGTCAAACTAAAAAATAGAATTATTAGATTAGAAAATTAAAGTTGATTTCTGCTCACACCCATTGCTGCTTGAGCTCCCACAAACATAAGCTGGCAAAATATCATATTCAGAACAAAACAAAGAAAGACTGAGGGTATTTACTGCATTAAAGATAGAGTAAAGAAAAGCTAAAGGCACTTTGGAAAAATAATTTGTTAGCTGGACCCTTGAGTCTCTGTAACCTTCCATGAAATTATCTGTTTAAATAACTCAAATTAATCAGCTATAAAACAAATAAAGTTAATTATGAATAAACATTCCTATGTCAAAACACCAAAATATCAGGTTATACAGCACTAGTCATATTCTTCGCTAAAGAGAAATCCCTGGGACATCTATAAATCAAAATTGACGGTACCTTCACTTATTAAATTAAGTACCCAAATTGAATACTTTTAAACTTAAATGAATTAAAGTTATTTGTATCCATATATATATGGTACTGCTTTATATTTATATATATATATGGATATATATATATATATATTCATATGCGCTTTGTTATTTGTGACTTCACACTGGACAGACGTACAAACCTACAAACATATATTTGTGACATCACATTTACATGAAATTTAGACAAATGCACAGACATAAAGACATACATAAAAAGAGAAAAAAGAAAAAATACAATTGTGTGCACACAAAAGAAAGATCTCCTCATCCCGGCCGGAAGGAATGACACTTAAGTTGTGAAATATTTTGAAGGACTCTTTTAAGGGAATCATTCCATACCTTCATCTTGGTACTCTTGATTTTGTACTTTTTTTTATTAATCTTGATTCCTCAACAACTTCATCGTGATCCTTATGATTTGGTACCTGCTTTATTAATCTAGATGGTATCCATATTGGAGAGGATTTGTGCTTTGGAAAAACAAAAACAGATCCTCTCCCCCAAATTAATACTGGATCTGGACACTTCCATGTACCTTAAAGAACATCCTTCCAGTAAACCAAAGGTTTATGTTGTTGGTTTGGGTTCCAATGTCTGTCTCCAGCAGAATAACCATTAGAGTCTAAAGTTGAAAAATTTAAGGTAAACAGGGCAACTGCCAATCTGTCCCTAGGACTTTTCCAATTTCCTTCTTTTTGTTTTAATAACATAATTTTTTAGTGTGCGGTTTGCTCTTTCAATAATGCCCTGACCCTGAGGATTGTATGGGATGCCTGTTTTATGGGATATATTGAATTTTGTACAAAACTGTTTGAAAGATGATGATGTATATGCAGGGCCATTATCTGTTTTAAGCATTTTGGGGATGCCCAATGCAGCAAAAGCTTACAAACAATGAGATGTAGCATCTTTAACTTTTTCTCCAGAATGTAAAGAAGCAAAAATCATGCCTGAGCATGTATCTATGGTCACATGAATAGATCGCAATTTTCCAAAACTTGGCTCATGAGTAACATCCATCTGCCACAAATGATTGGGCATTAATCCTCTAGGGTTAACACCATAATGAGGATTGAGCAAATGTGTCATACAAGACTTACAATCTTTTACAATTGTTCTGGCTTGCTCCTTTGTGATTTTAAACTGACGCTGCAAGGTGGTGCTATTGATGTGAAACTGGGAGTGAAATAAAGTAGCTTGCTGGAGCGCTGAAAATATAAAGATTGGGTACGAACATCAGCCTTTTGATTACCTTCATGGAGGGGACCAGGCAAGTTGGTATGTGCTCTAATATGCCCTACGAATAGAGGTTCTTTTCTTGCCCACAAAAGGTTTTGTATTTGATAAATCAATTTAAAGGCTGGAGTATGAGGTGCTATTGGTCCTGCTAGCTCTAATTTTGGGACAGCATGTACAATATAGTGGCTATCTAAAAAAATGTTCATGGGCTGCTCTCTAAAATTTTCCAGAGCTCTTACCACAGCTTCGAGTTCCACTAGTTGAGCTGATTTGTATGCAGTTATGTAAGTTATATTTTCTTTTTTAGCGACTATTGCTGCAGTACCATTTGAGGACCCATCTGTGAATACATTAAATGCCTTAGGAATAGGTTGATTTTTTATTACCTGAGGAAATATAATAGGATGATTGATACAAAAAGATAATATAGGAGACTTAGGAAGATGATTATCAAAATTTGCAGAAGTAGAGCATCTATCTATAGCCCAATCATTATCATTGAAGCATAAATATTCAATCTATGATGATGAATAGGGAGTAATAATAGTAGCAAGGTTAATGCCAAATATTTTAGTAGAAGTCTTAAGTCCTTGAAGAATAAGTTTAGCCACCATGGAGGTATAAGACTCAATGATACTTTTAGGAGAGACGGGCAAATGTATCCATAATAAAGGCCCTTGTTGCCAAAATACTCCTGTGGGTGTATATTGTGAAGAAATAATAATCAATATCAGCGGTTGAGTTAAATCAAATCTATCACAATGAGCTCCTTCAATGGCTTTTTCTACTAACTTTAAAGATTTCCTAGCATCAGGAGTCAATATTCGCAGTGAAGATGGATCAGGGTCCCCGCGAAGGATGTCAAATAAAGGTTTTAGTTGGCCAGTAGTAAGGTTTAGTGTAGGGCGAAGACAATTAATATCTCCCAGCAATTTGTGAAAGTCATGGAGAGTGGCCAAATGCTCCTTATTAATTAATATTTTTTGAGGCCTAATAAAAGTGTCCATAAATTGGAATCCTAGATATAATATTGGAGATCTAATTTGAACCTTTTCCTTAGCAATGTTTAGTTCATATCATTTCAAGTTTTCTGATATATCACTAAATATGGTGAATAAGACTTCTTGATTAGGATGAGCAAGCAAAACATCATCCATATAATGGAGGCACATAAGCTCTGGGTATTTATTTTTGATAGGCTGAAAAACTTTATCTACATAGATTTGACACATAGTGGGGCTATTAGCCATTCCCTGCGGCAAACCTTTCCATTGATATCTCTGATCAGGGCCATTATTGTTAATAGAAGGAACTGAAAAAGCAAACCTGGGGGCATCCAGAGGATGTAGGGGAATAGAAAAGAAGCAATCCTTTATATCAAGAGTAATAAGATGGAAAATTTTTGGAATAGCTACAGGATTCGGAAGTCCAGGTTGAGTAGGGCCCATGATTTGCATGGTTTTATTAATTTCTCTAAGATCATGTAACAATCGCCATTTTCCTGATATTTTTCTTGATCACAAATATGGGAAAATTCCAGGGAGAGGTGGAAGGTTCTATATGTCCTGCTTCTAGTTGTTCCTGAACTAGTAGGTGGGCCGCTTGTAATTTCTCTTTAGATAGGGGCCACTGAGGACCCACACTGGCTTATCAGAAAGCCATGTTATTTTCAAAATTATTTTCTCAGTGGGCCCCCCAAAAATATCTTTTTCCTTTATGATAATGATTTCTTTTAGGGTTAAGATTACCCTGTACCTTTTGATAATGATTTCTTTTAGGGTTAAGATTACCCTGTACTTTTTGATAATGATTTCTTTTAGGGTTAAGATTACCCTGTAGATTTTCACATTTAAAATCTGCAGGCTTGGTTGCAAGGTGTACTCCCATTTGTTGCAAAATATCTCTTCCCCATAAAGTAACCGGTAGGTTAGGTAAAACACAAGGCTGAAATGTTCCTTTATGCCCTTCATCATCCTCCCATTTTAAAATTACCACACTTTTCTCTGGGAGGTTATTATATCCCAAGCCTCTTAAACTGGTTGAAGCTTTTTGCAGAGGACAGTGCTTGGGCAATTGCCGTAGATTAATGATAGAATAGTCAGCTCTAGTAAGTTTCAACACCAGCCATACTCACGGAGGACACCCCGAACGCAGGAGCAAGGCACAAACATTGACACTGCCTTCTTAAAATTATGTTCTATTAATTGTCATAATTATAACTAATTATTTAGAATGTACAGCTTCTATGCTAGAAATATCTGTTCTCATAGTGATATTAGGCTCTGTGGCTGTTTCTTCTACTGCTCTAGTTAAGAAAATTCATATAGCTAATCATGTCAATACTTTATCTCATATGTTTCTACAGCTATGGCTTTACAGGAAAAAAATAGTTAAAAAATTAAAAGCTAAGATAAATGTTGTAAAAGAAGCAATCCTCTATATTGGCAGCCAAATCCAAAATATAAAGACTCACATGACAACCAAATGTCATGTTAATTATAAGTAGATCTGTATTACTCCATTAAAATATAATAACTCTAAATATGATTAGACTAAGGTTAAATCTCATTCAATAAAAATTTGAAGTAACACAGATATGGCTCTAGATATCAACTCTTTGCAAAAACGAATAAGTGATATCAGCCATGCTTATCTGGCTACAGATTCCACTATAGACTTTGCTACAGATCTATTTAATAATATAAAATTAGCCACTTTTAATAGCTCTTGGTGGTCATATATTATAAATCTTGTTTTTGCTGTCCTGTTTATAATACTTTTTGCTTTATTCTTCCAATCTTCTTCAGACTTTTCTAGATAAAAATCAGAGCTACATCTGCAGAGAGCACTTCCCTCATGGCATCTTCCTTGAGGATAGGGCAAGATCAGTACAGCCTATGGTGGTCCACCAACAATATGCTGCCCTCAGCAACGATGATTGGGAGCCCTATGAACTAGGCCACAGTCCTTGACAGGATGTGGAAGTTTAAATCATCTATGGGAAGCCTTCCCAAAGGTGACTGTTCTGTCCCATGTCTTCCCCCCGGCCACTGCGGCTTGCTGGCCTTGGGTAAGTCCACCTGAAGTGCTAGAATGGCAGTCAAATACGGGTAATGGCCCCAGAGTGGGGGAACCTAAGACAGCCGCATTCTTGAGTTCGGTGGA
The DNA here is from genome assembly GCA_025594165.1 of Tamias sibiricus. Classification (NCBI taxonomy): domain Eukaryota; kingdom Metazoa; phylum Chordata; class Mammalia; order Rodentia; family Sciuridae; genus Tamias; species Tamias sibiricus. The sequence goes on along the minus strand of CM046663.1, from coordinate 133,095,786 downwards.
CTCCCATCAACAGAAAAGGGGAAAAGAAATGTTGGGGACATTGAGAACATGTCAGCCAAAAACATGACTTCCTGATATATGGACTTGGCCTGGCCCAGGGGTGCTGCCCTGACTTATGATGAAAAATCAAACCACCACAAGGATAGGCTAATGTCTGTTACTCCAATGTGATCTGCTCGTATTCCCTATGCTTCCCTATAACCTTTCTGTTGATAAAGCCCTCTCTTTTTCATGAAAGTTATCTTGGTGCCGAAAGAGTTAACTTTGTGTAAGTTCTTCTATTTACTTACTGTTCAGTTCTTTATTCACATATATGGCCACCAGGTATTGATATTTCAATTATTTAGATCCAGACTAACTGTACATTTATCTTTTCTTAAATTTAAAAAGAAAAACAGTAGTGTTTTAGAATCCCAGACAGAGAAAGTTGACTTTTATCAGACAGCCTAAATGGTGTGCAGAAAAAAACAGTTTCAAAAAAGAAAGAAAGAAAGAAATATGCATCTAAACAGAAATGGTTTTAATCCTGGTTTAACTTTTCCCCCTGGCTTACTACCCTAATATCCACTTTAGCAAGACCCCTAACATTATTATTACTAGCTTTAACTATAAGACCTTGTATAATTAATAAGTTAGTTACTTTTGTTAAATATAAAATAAATATGGTAGAGCTGATGGTATTGAGGGCCCAATACCAGCCCGTCAACCCTGAACAACAAAAGCCAGAGCTATAGAGACCCAAGATTGGCTCTCAAGATGTTCTTGGAAAGCGGGGAATGAAAGGTGAAAAATGCAAACACTTGTGTAAACATAAGTCTTTCCCAAAACTGTTCTCAGTCTTTGAAAAAACCACAAAATATACTTGCTCCTTATTTTGCCTAGCTTACAAAAAACCGGGTGGCCGACTACCCTACCCCTAGCGGTCAGGCTGACCCAAAACTCAAAAATAATGCTTTGTATGAAACTTTACATGTCAACCAATCAGAAGAATGCTGTGAACCCCCCCCCCCTTAACTTGTATGTATTTCATTATAAAAACCCTGCTAAATCTGGGCTCGGGGCCTCTTAGCGTCACCAGTTACTGAGTGTGTGGAGGACCAAGCTCGAGCTTGCTAATAAATGACTCTTTGTTGCTTGCATTGACCAAGGACTCTGGTGGTCTTCTTAGGGGTCCCAAGCTGCGGGGCACAACACCATTATTTTATTCTCTTTTATTGCTGAGTAAAATTCCATTGTGTATATATACCACATTTTCTTTATCCAGTCATCAACCCAGGGACATCTAGGTTGGTTCCACAACCTAGCTACTGTGAATTGTGGTGCTATAAACATTGAAGTAGCTGTGTCACTGCAGTATGCTGTTTTTAAGTCCTTTGGGAATAGACCCAGGAGTGGGATGGCTGGGTCATAGGGTGGTTCCATTCCCAGTTTTCCAAGAAATCTCCATACTGCTTTCCATAATGGCTGTACCATTTTGCAGTACCGCCAGCAATGTATGAGTGTGCCTTTTTCCCCACATCCTCTCCAACATTTATTGTTGTTTGTGTTCTTGATAGCTGCCATTCTGACTGGAGTAAAATGAAATCTTAGAGTAGTTTTGATTTGCATTTCTCTAATTGCCAGCAATGTTAAACATTTTTTTCATGTATTTGTTGATTAATTGTGTATCTTCTTCTAAAAAGTGTCGTTTCAATTCCTTAGCCCATTTATTGATTGGGTTATTTGTTTTTTTGGTGTCAAGGTTTTTGAGTTCTTTATATGTTCTAGAAATTAGTGCTTTATCCAATTGCATGTATTACATATTTGTTCCCACTTAGTTGGCTCTCTATTCGCCTCACTGATTGTTTCTTTTGCTGAAAAGAAGCTTTTTTTAGCTTAAATCTATCCCATTCATTAATTCTTGGTATTAATTCTTGCGATACAGGATTCTTATTAAGGAACTTGGAGCCTAATCTGAAATGTTGGAAATTGGAGCTTACTTCTTCTTCTATTAGGTGTATTGTCTCTGGTCAAATTCCAAAGTCCTTGATCCACTTTGAATTGAATTTTGTGCATGGTGAGAGATACGGGTTTAATTTCAGTTTGTTGCATATGGATTTCCAGTTTTCCTAGCACCATTTGTTGAAGAGACTATCCTTTCTCCACTGTACATTTTTGGCACCTTTGTCTAATATAAGATAGCTGAAATTACATGTATTAGTCTGTATTAGTTTCTGTGTCCTCAATTCTGTACCATTGGTCTACAAGTCTGTTTTGGTGCCAATATCATGCTGTTTTTGTTACTATTGCTCTATAGTATAATATAAAGTCTGGTATGGTGATGCCACCTACTTCACTTTTCTTTCTCAGAATTGCTATAGCTATTCTGGGTCTCTTATTTTTCAAGATGAATTTCATGACTGCTTTTTCTATTTCTTTGAGAAATGTTGAGAAATGTCATTGGGATTTTGATTGGAATTGCATTAAATCTGTATAGTAGGAAGGGCTGTTTTTGGTAGTATGGACATTTTGACAATAGTTAATTCTACCTATCCAAGAACAAAGTACTGGTCTTTACATCTTTTCTGAGGTCTTCTATGAGTCTTTCTCTAAGCTTTCTATCTTTCTTTTCTTTAGTAAGTTCTATAGCTACTCTAAGCTAAGAAGAAAAATCTTTCTTTTCATTATAGAGGTCTTTCAGGCAGCTTACCTCTTTCATTAAGTTGATTCCCAGGGTTTTTTTTTTTTTTTTTTATGCTATTGTAAATGGAATAGTTTTTATCATATCCCTTTCAGCGGCATTATCACTGATGTACAAAAATGCCTTTGACTTATGGGTAATGATTTTGTATCCTGCTACTTTGCTGAATTCATTTACTAGTTGTAAAAGTTTTCTGGTAGAGTTTTTTGGGTCTTCTAGGTATATTATCATGTCATCAGCAAATAGTGCTAATTTGAGCTCTTCTTTTCCTGTCTGGATCCCTTTAATTTCTTTTGTCTGTCTAATTGCTCTGGCCAGAGTTTCAAGTACTATGTTAAATAGCAGTGGTGAGAGGGGGCATCTCTGTCTTGTTCCAGTTTTTAGAGGAATGCTTTCAATTTTTCTCCATTTAAGATAATGTTAGCTTGAGGTTTTGCATAGATAGCTTTTATAATGTTGAGATATGTTCCTGTTATTCCTAATTTTTCTAGAGCTTTGAAAATAAAGGGGTGTTGTATTTTGTCAAATGCTTTTTCTGCATCTATTGAGATGATCATATGGTTTTTATCTTTAAGTCTATTGATGTGATGTATTATGTTCATTAATTTCCAAATGTTGAACCAACCTTCATCCCTGGGATAAACCCCACTTGATCGTGGTGCACTATCTTTTTGATATGTTTTTAAATCCAATTTGCCATAATTTTGTTGAGGATTTTTGCATCTATGTTCATTAAAGTTATTGGCCTGAAGTTTTCATTTTTGGCTATGTCTTTGCCTGGCTTTGGAATTAATGTGATATTGGCCTCATAGAAAGTGTCTGGAAGAGAACCCTCTTTTTCTATTTTTTGAAATAATTTGAAGAGCATTGGTATTAGTTCTTATTTGAAGGTCTTGTAGAACTTGGCTGTAAACCTATCAGGACCTGGACTTTTTCTTGTTGGTAGATTTTGATAGCGTCTTCTATTTCTTCACTTGAAATTGATTTATTTAAATTGTGTATAGCCTCTAGTTCCAGTTTGGGCAATTCATACTGAAAGATGAAAAAATGCAAAAACTTGTATAACAAAAATCCTTCCCAAACTGTCCTCAGTTTTCAGAAAACTGCAGAATGTTCCTGTTCCTTATTTTGTCTATTTTGCAAAAGCTGGGTGGCTGACCACCCGACCCCTTGTGGTCAGGCTGACCCAAAACATAAAAATAAAATGCTTTGTATGAAACTTTACATGTCAACCAATAAGAAGAATGCTGTAACCCCCCCCCCCCTTAATCTGTTTGTATTTCATCATAAAAACCCTGCTAAATCTGAGCTAGGGGCTTCTTAGCATCACCGGTTACCGAGTGCGCGCAGGACCAAGCTCGAGCTTGCTAATAAATGACTCTTTGTTGCTTGCATTGACCAAGGACTCTGGTGGTTTTCTTGGGGGTCCCAAGCCATGGGCCACAACAATATGACTCTAGAAATCTGTCTATGCTTTCAATATTTTCTATTTTATTAGAGTACAAGTTTTCGAAGTAATTTCTAATTATCTCCTGTATATCTGAGGTGTTTGTTGTGATATTTCTTTTTTCATCATGGATGTTAGTAATTTGAATTTTTTCTCTTCTTCTTTTCATTAGCATCACTAGGGGTCTGTCAACTTTATTAATTTTTTCAAAGAACCAACTTTTGGTTTTGTGAATTCTTTGAATTGTTTCTTTAGTCTCAATTTCATTAATTTCAGCTCTGATTTTAGTTATTTCCTGTCTTCTACTGCTCTTAGTGTTGATCTGTTCCTCTGTTTCTAGTGCTTTGAGGTGTGATGTTAAGTCATTTATTTGTTGTTGTTGTTGTTGTTGTTTTTCTTTTCATGAAAGAATTCAGTGCAATGAATTTTCCTCTTACTACTGCCTTCATAGTGTCCCAGCGATTTCTATACGATGTATCTGTGTTCTCATTTACTTCTAGGAATTTTTTAATCTCCTCCTTGATGTCTTCTTCAACCCCTTGTTCATTCAGTAGCATGTTGTTTAGCTTCCACTTATTGGAGTAGTTTGTTTTTTTTTTTTTTTTTTTTTTTTTTTTTTTGGTTCTTGTTTTATTATTGATTTCCAATTTCATCCCATTATGGTCTGATAGAAAGCAAGGTAGTATTTCTATTTTTTTATATTTGCTGAGAGTTGCCTTGTGACATAATATATGGTCAATTTTGGAGAAGGAGCCATGTGCTGCTGAGAGGAAAGTGTATTTGCTCACTGAGGGATGAAATATTCTATATATGTCCATTAGGTCTAAGTTATTAATTGTTTTAACGAGGCCTACAGTTTCTTTATTTAGCTTTTGTTTGGATGATCTATCCATTGGTGAGAGAGGTGTGTTGACGTCCCCTAGAGTAACTGTGTTGTGGTCTGTTTTACTCTTGAACTTGAGAAGGGTTTGTTTGATGAATGTAGGTGCTCCATTATTTGGGGCATATAGATTTATAATTGTTATATCTTGTTGATGAATGGTTCCCTTAAGTAGTATGAAATATCCATCTTTATCCCTTTGGATTAGCTTTGGCTTGAAGTCTACCTGATATAAGAATGGAAACCCCTGCTTGCTTCTGCAGCCCATATGAGTGATAAGACTTTTCCAAGCCTTTCACTTTCAATCGCTTGATGTCTTTTTTCTATGGGGTGTGTTTCTTGGAGACAGCAAATTGTTGGGTCTTTTTCTTAATCCAGTCTGACAATCTGTGTCATTTGAATGATGAGTTTAGGCCACTAACATTCAGGGTTATTATTGAGATGTGATTCTTATTTCCATCCATTTTTAATTTTATTATGGCATTTAGCTTGATTTGGATTCTCCTCTGGTTGGTAATTCCTTTAGTTTACTCTCTCCGGGCTGGGGTTGTGGCTCAGTGGTAGAGTGCTCACCTAGCACGTGCACGGCCCAGGTTCGACCCTCAGCACCACATACAAATAAATGCATCATGTACAACTATCTCCCTTTGTTGATTTTCATTGTTATTTTTCTCTTCTTCTTCGTGGAAAATTTTGCCCAAAATGTTCAGAAGTGCTGGCTTTCGAGTTGTGAAATCTTTTAACTTTTGTGTGTCGTGGAAGGTTTTTATTTCATCTTCGAATCTAAAGTTCAATTTTGCTGGATATAAGATTCTTGGTTGACATCCCTTGTCTTTCAGAGCTTGAAATATGCTATTCCAGGATCTTCTAGCTTTTAAGGTCTGGGTTGAAAAACCTGAGCATAGTCTGATCACTTTCCCCCTATATGTAATCTGCTTCCTTTCTCTTGTGGCTTTTAACATTCTCTCCTTGCCTAGTATATTAGGCAATTTTATTATTATGTGCCTTTGTGTGGATCTGTTGTCATTGTGTACGTTTGGTGCTCAGTAAGCCTCTTGAACTTGGTTTTGCCATTCATTCCTCATGTTTGGGAGATTTTCTGCTATTATTTCATTGAATAAATTACTCATTTCTTTGGTTTGAAACTCTGCACCTTCTTCAACACCAATCACTCTTAAGTTTGGTCTTTTTATGTTGTCCCATAATTCCTGAATGCTCTGTTCTTGTTTTCTTACTACTTTTGCCGTGTCATCTAGGTTTTTTCTCCAGGATATATATTTTGTCTTCATTATCTGAGGTCCTTTCTTCCAGGTGATCTAATCTGTTGGTGATACTTTCAATTGAGCATTTAGTTTGGTTTATTTCTTCTTTCATTTCCAGAATTTCTGTTTGGTTTCTCTTTAGAATCTCTATCTCCCTATTGAAGTAATCTTTTGCTTCCTGTATTTGTTTTTGAAGTTCTTTGTCAAAATGCTCTTTTACCACCTGCATTTGCTCTCTCATCTCATTTTTTATTTATTCTTAAGAGCCATAAACATTTGGAATATGTAATTTCTAAATTCCGTCTCAGGCATTTGACCAACTGTGCTTGCCATGGAATTTACTTAGGGGGTATGTTGATTGGTTTCAGCCACTTTCTTCCCTTGCTTCTTCATAATGCTTGTGTGTCTATTCTAGCACTGTGGGACCTTGCCTATTTCAATTTCACCTTATAGCCTTATGTTCTCCTGTGGTACAATGCTGTCAGATCCCCTTATAAATACCTTACACTTTAAGTTCTAACACTTTCTTTACAGCAAATCCCAGTTTGATCACAATGTACAGATTTAGTTAACTCAGGTATTGTTTCCAATTTACTCTGTATGCTTGTGTTGGTGTTTACAGTTTCAGTATTGGACACAGAGATGATATGTTTAGGAAGAAGGAAATGAGGTTATTGAGATGTTCTTTCTTAGGAAGTATGAAAATGGAATTCTATGGAAGTGATTTAATATCAGCAGACGGGAGAGGAAGGAGAATGGAGTGAGCTATTTAGAGGGAAGACCAATTTATATATAAACCAAACTTATTTAGCCTTTGAGAGAAGAAAAATAAGAAAGATGGAAAAGAAAAAATAAAAAGGAACAATAAAAGATAACAAAGAAATAAGAATTAGTGTAAGAGAGAAGAGAGAGAAAGTGAGTCAAGAAAATAGAGAGTAAACTATATATAACACCGCTTTGCTGTATATTTCAATTGCCCCAGATCTAGAAGTCACAATTTCTGCATATAACTTGTTTATGCCTCTGATGAGTATGCAATGACAGGGTATAAATAGAGAAGATTAGGGCAGAAGAGACTAAAGTGAGAAGGGAAGAAAAGAAAGAGGAACACAAACACACAAATAAGCACACTATCAAACAGAACAAAAACAAAACAAAAAACAAACAAACAAAAAAAGAAGAAGAAAAAAAAAAAAAAAAAAAAACAGAGTAGAACCCAGGAACAAGTCTCAAATAAACAGGACCCTGGGAAGCTCTTCTTTTTTTTTCCCTTCCAGTTTAAGCCAGTTGACCCGGATCATGCCCAGACAGTCACAGAGCACCAATTAGTCTGCATCTTTGGGCAGTGGCAGATTGGCACAGAGGAAGAATGGCTAGGGGGTGGGGGTGTCAGTACATGAATGGCATCAGGAAAGGGTTCATCCAAAAGACAGGCATTCCCCACGCCCACCCCCAGTTATAGCTCTCGGGGTTGCTGCGCTGGCCTCAGACAGGCCCTTCCATGCTGGCTTCCCGTGCGTGTCTCACCCAGGTGTGTGCTGTTCTCTGGGCCCTGGACCGATTCTTGGATGCCTGCAGCTGTTTTTTTCCTTGTTTTTTTGTCCTGATCAGCTGCAGCTTTCCTCCAAAATGGCGGTGATTTCCCTGGTCTCAACAATAGTACCCCAGACCTGTGTGTCACTCCAAGGCATGTAGGTCCCCTTTGGCAATTTACGTGGAAGAAGTCTGTGAGGCCGCTGCTCACGTCTGGCTTTCCCTTTATTCTGCGCTGTTCGAGGCCATGGTCTGCATTTCGCTTACTGCAATGTTACCACAGTAGCTGCGCCGCTAATGCTGGTTTGGTTTGTGGGCCGCTCGCACTGGACTCCGTGCGTCGGCGGTCTGGAGTTCACTGTATTTCACCATCTAGATGTGCGCGATGTCTCAGCTCCCTCCCAGTTGCAGGAGTATTGCTAGGAACGTGTTCAAACTTCCCGCTAAGCCTCTTTTAGTGACAGTCTCTCGAGAGCACCTCTGTGCTGTCTGCCATTTTTCCGCTCCCTAACTCTTCGTTTTCTCACTTCTCTTATTGTAACTGAAAACTCGGTCCTTGTCCCTGATGCCAATCCAATAATGAGGACACAGTTTTGAAAAAAAAGTAAAAAGAAGTTTTATTATTTTGCTAGCAAAAGAGAAACACAGGGAACGTCTGTTCCAGACTCTCACTGTCAGGGGAAATAGAAGGCTTTTGAAAACGTGATTACAAGGCTACATTCCAGCTGTGCCCTGACTTGGGTCATAATTCACTTGTAGCCTTGAGAGACAGCCATTTCTTAGAACTTCTGCGGCCAATCCTGAAGTCTTGATTCCTTCACTCCTTGCAGTGTGTGATCTCACGGACAGGTAACTTGGCCTCGGATGAAAAGGTTAATCCTTCTTCCCAACCATAGTTAGGGAGGGGGAGAGGGAGAAGAGAAAGGAAAAAACAAAATGAAACAAACCAACAAACAAACATGTCAATTTTACAATAAGCCACAAGGGCAGAGCAGCAAGGGTAATGCTCAAAGCATGAAGTGGGCCCCTCTTACACCTTTCCTTATTATCCTGGAATAATATCCAGGCATTAGCCTGGCTGAAGAAGTTTTCATGAATTAACCCTGTATTTTGTGACAGTGCATATGGCTAAATAACATTCTTTGGAGTTGAGAAATTCCATATTATTTTTTTCTCTATTAGTAGAAAATAAAAACTGTAATAAAATTTATTCTAATATAATAAAAATAATCTCTTCTCAAAAGAAGCCATAAAAAGGGAAGTGCACCCTTCATTAAAATTGCAACAGAAACATTCAAAGTCACAAATATCAGGAAGAACTCTGCCTTCTTCACAACACTGACACAGCTTAGGCATTTTCCCAGTCCTCAGGCAGCTTAACCTACTTCCATCCACCATTGAAGAGGTTATGAAGCATAGGGTATAAAATGATCTAATGTGAGCCACTTCCTGACTCGCCGATATTGATGTATAGAGAAGAAAATGAACATTGGGGTGAGTACAATTCCAAACACTTGAAATTGCTTAGGAAAAAGTCTTGGTAAGTTGGAGAAGCCAATGAATTGCCTGTCTAGGAAGGCAAAATGAAGTTTCAAAATGGGACAAGGATGGTCTTGTTCAACAAGTCACCAGATAGGCATGAATCTTCCTCACCTTGGTAATGATTTAAAAAAAAAAAGCTAATGAAGTTTGAAAAATAACCTTTTTTTTAAGATCACTTGGTGTTCCATACCCAAACAAAGTTATAGCAGAAAGAAGACAAAGCTAACTTCAAAAGGGCCTCATGATACCAGATACAAAGCAATGACTTCTCAGCATGTAGAAAATTTTTATATTTAAAGGCAATGAAACCAGTATGTTAAAGAAATATCTGTAATTCTGTAGTCATTGTAGCATTGTTTACAATTGCCAAGCTATGGAATCAATCTAAGGGTCCATCAATTGATGCATAGATAAAAAAAAATCACACACACATGTATATACACCACATACACACACACACACACACACACACACACACACACACACATACACGCAAAAAATAGAATACTATTCAACCCTCTTATCTTTTTCCTTTGTCTTTCAGGCTCATATTTGCATTTTCCTAATTATATCATGATCTCCATCTTTGAGCATCTTTTTTATGCTGGTAACTAAGCCAAAAGTGGACAAACTTAATCCTAGAGTTAGCAATGACTGTTTTAATGTTTTATCTTATTTGGAAGTAGCCTAGGAGGTCACTGAATAGCCACCATTTCATTTAGTTTACTTAGACTAAGGGTATAGCTCTTCAAGAGACTTGGGAAACTTAAAAACAGGCTTGCTCTACCACAACATAATTAAAGATTAATATAACATTTTAAAACACCTTTCAGTATGGTCATTTGATTTTCTCATTTTCAGCTAAAAATCTCTCAACTTTTGTGACTCTAAACACCTAACAAAGAAAAAAGTTGTGTGTCTGTATGTTGTATGATATTTTATGTGCATAGATCTTACCAGGGATGAGTGTTGTAGATCAGTGGAAGAGCATGCCATTAGTTCATTTTGAGTCCCTGGGGTGATCCCCAGCAACCCCCATTCCCACCCTATAGAAATGTCTACTTGGAGGACAATAATACCATTTTTATTTACCAAAATTTACTAAAATCATGTAAATTATAGAAACAGTTTTACAATTTGTGAGCACCCAAGTTTAGCTTGGTATGACGTAGATGATATACAAATACATATATTAACCTAAATACTGCCAAAACGTACCATCCATGTACCTATACATATGCACATAAGAATCAAATAAAAATAAAAATATTGCTGTTTTTTGTTTTAAAATTGTAGTCACGAGGGCTGGGGATGTAGTTCAGTGGTAAAGTGTTTGCCTAGCATGCATGAGGTCTAGGTTCTACCACCAGTCCCTGCCATACACACACACACAAAAATTAGCGAGAGATACAAAGTTCAGTAACTTATAAAGATAGCAGAGATCCAACAAAGAAAACAGAGGCCTCAGAAAGAACCTGAATATCAACTTTTAATCAAACTAAATTGACTATAGGGCTCTGAAAAAATTCTCTTAAAATATCTCCTTATCGGGTTTTGTATGAAACCTTTTTTAAAAAGAAAATTTTATCATTTGCAACAATATAAATGAAACATTATGGGAGCTGAAATAAGCCAGGCACAGGAAAAATAAACTGTCACATGATCTTACTTATATGTGGATTCTAAAAAAGTTGAACTCACAGAGAGGGACTACAGTGGTGATTACCAGCAGCTGGTGGGATAGGGGTCGGGGAGATGTTAGCCAAAGGATACAAAATTTCTGTTAGCTAGGAAGAACAATTTCAAGAGTTCTATTGTACAACATGGTGAGTATCCTTAGTAACAATACACTGTATTCTTGAACATCACTGAGAGTAGATTTTAAGAGTTCTCACCACAAAATATAAGTATGTGAGGTAATGTATATGTTAATTAGCCTGACTTAGCCATTCCAAAATTTATACATATTTCAAAACATTATGTCATATATGATAAATATGTGCAATGTTATTCATCAATTAAAGAATCAAAAATTAATTAATTAAACAAATTCATATTTTTCTTAAAGTTGTATCACATACTTTTTTAAATTTACATACATTTGAACTGATATCTACAAGTCACATTTTCTTCTTGCATTTGAATTTTTCCTTTGTGCTCATTTGCAGGTGAATGGTTTCTAGGGATGGGCATATAAATACAAAATCAGATAGGACTAGATTTTTATTCTCATACTCAGAAAACAGAATATAGAATTTATTCAGTTTACTGATTGGTTTCAAAAGTAATGACAGTAATAAAAGGCTAGCAATAAGGAAGACACTATACAACATTTTTTAAAAAGCAGCAGTAATAAATAGAAGGTGACAAAAGAAACTTTTCTTTATATACACTAGGAACAAGAGCAATCATTTCTTTAAACAGCTGTATTGAAATATAATTCACATTCCATAGAATTAATTCATTTAAAGTGCACAATTCTACAATTTTCAAACATTTTCATTATCCCCAAATGAAACCCTGTACCTTTTAGCTGTCATCCTTAATCTTCCCCACCTCCAGCCTTAGGCACCTACGAATCTATTTTCTAGCTCTATATTTGCCTACTTTGGATATTTCATATAAACAAAATCATATAATACTTTGTGTTACTGGCTTCTTTCACTAAGAGTAAGGATTCCAAGGTTCATGTGTGCTATAGCATGTATCAGTAAGTATTTAACTTGTTTTAATTGCCAAAAAAATTGATTATATTAGATATACCATATTTAAGATATCCATACATTAGTATTAGTTGATGGGTTCACTTTTTGGCTATCATGAATATTCATGTTCAATACAAGTTTTGTGTGGATGTACATTTTCACTTTCCTAGGTATATATCTGGGAAAGGAATCGCTGGGTCATATGGTAACTCTGTGGTGAACAACTTGAGGACTGCAGTGGTTTTCCAAAGAGGTGGCACTGTTTTATATTAAGAATGCTTATTCTGGAGGCTGAGGCTGTAGCTCAGTGGTAAAGTGCTTGCCTTGCATGGGTAAGGCACTGGGTTTGATCCTCAGTACCACATTAAAAATAAAGATATTGTGTGTCCATCTACAACTAAAAAATATTTTTTAAAAAATGCTTATTCTTGGATTAATATAGATTGTCTTATCTGAGCTTGTAATGAATGGGTAACTAAGCCAAGCCTGGATACAAAATAAACAAATTGCACTGTCAGGAGAATTAGTGCCTGGGAAAGGGAGAGTTCTCCTCCCCTTTTTAGTCAGTAGGGAACCTGATTAACATCACCCACTCCCACCTTTTGGATTATAAATGACTTCCCCTAGGATGTAACTACTTTCCTTTGAAGTGGAAACACCCCCGTGAAGGCTCTCTCTGCCTAAATTTCCTCTGGGCCCACCGGCATAAAATAAAATTTGGAGTTCTCCTCCCCAAGAAGCTCACTGCTTCCTGACCAGTCTGTCCCTGCAACAAGTTCTCACAGGTCTGATTGCAGAGAGAAAGCTGTCAGAAGAAAAATTTGCTGATATGAGCTTCATGCTTGCTCAAAGGATAGACTGAAAAATGAAACCAGACTGAACTGGGTGTAATTCAGCTACTCTAGCTGTAGTTTATAAACCTGCAACACAAGTTTGATCTGAGAGCTTATGAGAAAAACAGAATCTCAGGCTCACTCAAACCTACTGAATCATAATCTTAACAAGATCCTCAGGAAATTGTGTGCATATGAAAGTAGGTTCTGCACTTTAAAGCTCGAGAAGCATTGGTGTGGCTAGAACTCTGGACATTTCACTGGTGGTAACAATGACGACGAAATGTTGGACTGCACACAAAATCATGTGCCAGAGTAATTGAGTGTTAGAGTATATTCCTGGTATGCAAGTCATTTCCTCTGCCAACCACTCCCTTCCTATTCCTGTAGCCCTTCTTAGCACACTCCCATAACTCCTTTCCAGAAAGCCTGCACCCCTATTATGTCTGGCCTATGACCTCATTCTCTTGGTCACCCTAGATTCTGTCAGGAATGAATATTTGACTTGAAATGGGCCAACCTGATTTTTCCCTGGAGTTTTTTTTTTTTTTTTTTTTTTTCTTTTTTTAATGTTGATGAACTTTTATTTTATTCATTTATTTATGTGTGGTGCTGAGAATCGAACCCAGTGCCTCACACATGCTAGGCAAGTGCTCTGCCACTAAGCCACAACCCCAGCCCATTTCCCTGGAGTTTTTAATCAGACAAAAATGATTCTAGAAAATCTTCATTAAATTATGGAGTTAAAAGTGTAATCCAGAAGGGCTTTTTTCCAGTTCATTCACAGGATGCAAAGTCATCTCTAGAAAGAGAAACTTGAAGGAAGAGATGATAGATGGGCTACCCTCCCCCCCCCCCCACCAGAGTTTTCCACATCCTGAGAGAAGCAACCTTGTTTCATTTTCCGGGCAGGATGTTTCTTCCCCAGGCAGGATGTTTCTTTTCCCTGGGCAAGAGCCAATAGGCTTAAAGGTCACCCTGTTCTATGGGCAAAGAGCCAATGGCGTTGGGGTTGCTCTGGTGCACCTCCCACCTGAAATCCCTATATAGGGCCCTGTTCGAGAGACTCAGACACACACAGATGCACACATCAGCTGGACCCTGCGGAGAGTAGGAAGCCACTGCAACAGCTCCAGACTCATTGCCTCCAGCGGATGGCAGCTTCCCCAGCCCACAGCTCCAGACCCACCACCTTCAGCCTGATGGCCCCTCCCAGCCAACAGCTCCAGCCTCTAGACAGACAGCAGCTGCTTTAGCTGATAGCTCCAGAGATCCTAGCCCGTGCGACCAAGCACCCACCTTCTGTCCAGAGCTTGCACACTGCCCTCTCCCTGACTCCCCTCTCCCACCAGAGCTTGCACACTCCCTTCTCCCTGACTCCCCTCTCCCAGCACCTCTTCGACCTTCGACCAGAGCACCTCTTCTCTGGTTTTGCTACCAGCCAGGAAGGCTGTTGAATAAATCTCTTGGCTGCACGGCTGTCCCTGGTGTGATGTTTTGCCCTTCAAGAGATATGGAGGGAGAGAGACAGAGAGATAGAAGAAGACGGAGAGGTGGGTAATGAGAGACCAAGAACCAGGTACTTTGAGGTCCAGAGGGTGGGAGGAATTCAGACATAAGAATTTTACTTTTGAACGTTTTATTTACCTGTGATTCATATTGCCAGTGCCTCCTATGAGAATATATGCTTGGACTCATCTGACTGGCAAAAATCAAAAACAGATAACCTATTAGTGAGGACACTGGAAATGGTATTTCTCATTTGTTTCTGGTAGAAATAATGAATTACTCTTTAATACCTAGAGAAATCAACTGTCTACCTAAAAGTTTTATATATTATTTAGAATATTCCATATAAAATATTATAGTAAATTGTAGGCTTCCTTAATAATTAGAAAATATATTTCATAGTTTTAAAATATGTTTTAAGCTTCAAGTGGATAATAGCATGTTTTGTTTTACTAAGCCTAAAAATGTATGTGTAAATTTGAGTTTTTTAATGTAGTACTTAATGACAAATTACTGTGCTTAATTTTAAAATGAGAAAAAGGAAAATGCATACTCAGCAATTTATAGCTCTTAGATCATAAAGTCTCTGCTCTGTAAGTCAGGTGCAAAATGTAAGTAGGCTCAATTCTTTGGAAGGATAGGAGAAAGACTTTCCAAATGTTTTTAGTTAGATTAAATGTGAGTGAACACTTTGGAGGATCTAGAAGGACCTCAGAGAATTTCCACATTCAGGATAGAATTTACTTTTTAAAAAATTATTTTACCTAATTGAGAAATGACACCAACTCAGGTCAATTCTAATTGCCAACAGGTGAGACTTAAACCAAGTCCCTGGGGTAGATGTGTATCATTTGCCATAAGAGTCTGGAAAATACTTACAGGGAAAAGCACAAGTGTTTGGATTTTGGTTTCACAAGCTTCCGAGATTTACTTCCTCTGATTTATTTTCTATCTAAGACAGATAAAGGGAGATACTATGCACACCCCAGAATGCCTGTCTTACACTTAGGTACAATTAAAGATTTTAGTCAATTTCCCTGTTTGCAGCCTCCCCAAAAGTGTTGACTACACCAATGAGGCAGCTGCACTGCAAACTACGAGGAAATTTTTTATTAGTCTAAGTTGGTCTTTTCCCCAGAATAGGTGATGGAGGAATTGATGGAGACAGGGAAGAAGCAGGAATGCATAATTTATATAATTGAAACCTGCAGGTCCCAGGTTGGCATCCAGTGTTGATTGTGTACATGGCAAGGATTCTAATACAAGTCTCATCTGTGTTTATGATCAGGATTCTAACACAGGCTTCCAGAGTCCAGGAAGTGTGAGTGAAGCCCAATTCATATAACTTTGTTTGCTATCCCTAGATAGAAATTTCAGGGAAAATGAGCTACAAATATGACTTTCTTTATTGTTTTCCAATCATTTATTGGCTTTAAGTCTTCAAATAAATACTGAGTGTCATATATCAAATCCCTTTCTCCCCTTTCCACTATTTACCCTCTCAGGGTCCTGTACCAGCAAGGATTTGGTGGTGTGACATGCAATAAGAAGATTACATGTGCCTGATAAACTTTCTTTAGCACACAAAGGTTTTAATGGTCTTCTGTCTTGTCTTTCATTAAGAACATGCCCGGTTTTCTTCCCTAGGGACCAGATAAAATAATCAGTTACTTAGGCAAAATGAGCTCAAATTTCCCTTTGTCTGATGGAGTGAGTTTATCATTGTGCCTGGTATGGCTTGCTTTCTACTAGACAGCTCTTGAAAAAAGAAGAGAGACTTTAGGGCTTCATGTCTCTTTCTCATCTTTACAAAATAAGGAAAACTCCAACACACATTTGGATTGCCTCCAGGCATAAAGAGAATTAGTGACACTTCCTCATCTCTCATAACAGAGGTCAAAAGAGACACAAAGCACAAGACAGCACCCCACCCTGTCAATGGGGGGCAGGCTGTTTGTATGCACATGAGTGTGTGGTGGCAGGTGACAGGTATAAAATAGAAGCCCTAGTCTCTTAAGGCTGTTCCATTTAGTGATTATGATATCAGACCAGTGTAGCTTTTGGGGGTCCAGTTTATTTTGGGGGGCACAACATTTATCTTATCCGAAGTTAAATCTAAAAGACATAAGACACAGCCAAATTCCAGATAAACCAGAACACTACTTTCAAAGTTATTTATTAGTGAAACCTATGACTTTTTTCAGAAATTTTAACTATGTACACTGATGATCTCAAATATATACAGCACTATTTTCAATACAGGAAATAACACAAACCATTGTTTTAGAAGTTGAAACTTTTAATTTAAAAAATGTCAAATTTTATATATTGTTTTAATTGTTTAATCACAAATACTAGTATAAACTTAAATTTATGAAAATTTTCAGAGTTAAAGGAAGTGTTTGTATCACCTAATATACAATATTTCCTAAGGGAGAAAAAAAAATCCTTCCGTCTATTGTCAATGTCAATTCCTAAGACCTTCCACTACACCCTTAGTCACCAAGTTATTCTTCTATTCAGCTGCTTTCCTATTATCTCAAACCTGAGTTCAGCAAGGCATTTTTGAAGAAAGCAATTACCAAGGAAATTTTCCTAATAGTGGTTTCAAAAGTAAATATTTCTTTCTGTGATTACAATCTACAAAGAGAAACCAGCATTCCCTTCTCTCTTTTTTCCTTATCCTGTGTGAAACATTTGCTTTTCCACATAGGTTTTAAAGAACTGTATATTTCAGTTTCTAAATGACATATATGGTACAGAATTCCTTTTTCTTATTTACATGCTGTATTGCAATTTCAGGGAAGTCAAGATAGGAGGCAGAATCTTCCCACATGCATCCTGAAAGTCTTGAACTGTGTGACTGCTTAATGGTCTTCTAGACAGGCCCCTTCTAGACTTGACTTGGTCTCTACTCTCATTTTTTTCAAGCATTTCTACCATGGGTAACAGGAAAATGGAACTGATTCTGTATGGGACACTTTACACTGAGTATTGCCTAGGGAACAACAAGAAGAAGGCAGAGAGAGAGGGGAGTGGGGGAGGGAGAGGGAGAGAGACACGGAGAGAATGAATATGGAGTCCAGCTGTGGATGGCACAGCAGGGTTCCCCCATAACCCAGATGATCCAGGACTATGGCCAGTGTCTTAATCCATGCTGTGCCATACCAGTCATTGACTATTTTGAATACCAGTTTGGGGGAGGACTTTCAGCTCTGTTCCAGTTGTAGCCCTATGGGCACCATGTCCCTATTTCTCATTCTCTGTCTGAAGAGATGAAGCTTTCAGAGTCCACCTCCCGCTCAGAGTCTTCATCAACTTGTTGCGTTTCTCCATCCAACTCCTGAAGCAATGCCGAGAGCTGCAACGCTTCAGAATCTGCTTCATTTTCAGAAAGTCGCCATTGGACCATCTTTTGCAGTTTGGCTTTTATCTTATCTTTCACCTTTGATTTCTGGTTTATTTTCAGACCCTCTAAATAATGGTAGATGGCCTTTTCCTTGCATTTCATTTGATACTGCTGGAAATTGCCATACCTCAGGTGGAGCAATTGTTTACCTACAGGAGTTAGCTCCTTCCTGAATTCTTTTTGGAAGCAATGCTCTGCTTCTTTGTACTGACCTGCTACGGCATAGAGAGGAGCAATACAGGCATAGACGTCGGGGAAATTTCCATTGTTCTCAACTTTCTTTAAATGATCTATCTCTTGTCTTACTAGCTCCAGTAACTCCTCTCTTCCCCCAACGTTTTTATTCTTTCTTCTGTCCTTTATTTCAAGGGCTTTTGACTTGTAATAGCACCCAATGTAGTAATGCAAGTAGGCATTGTCTTGCATGTGTTTTAAAGCCCTTTTTAGCAGCTCTATAGACTTGTCAAGGTCATTTTTTTTTAATATAAAACTCCGCTGCAGTGCCCAGTACATCTACTGCATCTGGAGCTTCCTTTAAGGCTTCTTCAACTAAGCTCTCTCCTTTGTCTTTTTCATTCACCTTTTGAAGTTTTAGAGCCAAGAGGACTTTAACATACTGGTTGTGTGAATTCAGCTCCATGGCTTTCTTCAGGGGCTCAATGGAGTTCTGAGATGGTGGCCTATTATCCAGACGGTAACTCGCAATGGCCCATCCAAAGGTGGCTTCTGGGTTCTTTGGGTTCTTTTCCAGAGCCTTCTCGAAACACATCTTTGCTCCTTCATTTTGACTTGTGCACTTTAACCGAGCCCACCCTTCCTCACACTCAAGCCCAGGACTCTCAATTCTGTAGGGGCTGGAAAATTTCACACAGACGTGTTTCACCTTGTTCACGTACCTCTCAGCCAGTTTGAATTGGCCCATGTGATAGTAGACCCAGGCATAGTTTCCCCAGGTGACCAGACTTCTGATCTCTGCTTGGTCTCGATACTTTTCCTGGATTGACGCTTCAGCTTTCTCCAAGAATTCCAGGGCTGCCGCATGTTGGCCTCTGTGGTGCTTTATGTAGGCCGATAGGTTGTACATGGTGGTTTTAAATTCATTGTTCTGAAACTCATACTTGTTGAGCACTCTGTTCTCAAACTTATCCAGGGACTCTTCTCCCTCCATCAAGTTCCAGGTGAAATGGCATTTTAGTTGCTGTAGGCTGTTCTCCAAAGATTCCGTGGTGCTCTCACTGTAGGGAAAAAAAGAAAGACACTTTGAGATACAGTACAGATTCATCTGTCAAGAAGTGGGATCATAGCAAATAAAATATTTTCCTCTAAAGGGTTCTAACCTAAATTAAAGAAGAACAAATTGTCCTTTTTTTTTTTTTTTTTTTTTTTTTTTTTTTTTTTTTTTTTTTTTTTTTTCCTTTTCAATGTTTTGGCATATGTGTTAATTTCTACATGGGGAAGCAGGAGTTTGGAGACAATGGACAACAGAATTGCAGAGAGGGACATGGGTCAGTCTGAGTTGAGGCTAAGTTTCCCAGAAGAAGGCCAAGGTAGGTAACTCTGACAGGGCAGCAAAATTTTTGGAAACTGATTTCAGGATTAAAATTTTATTTAGGAAGTTTTAGAAAGGATTAAAATTTTATTTAGGTAGTTTTAGAAGAAATAGTAAGACTGTTTAATTGCTTTTTGTTTTTTCTTCATCTTTACCTAGTATTTTGGAAATCTTAGTTTCATCGTTTTCTATTCTTTCTAGGACCCTGTTTTGCTGTGCTGATTGAAATTTCTTAAATTTTTTTTTCTTCTTTTTTTTTTTGGTTCCAGAGATTGAACTCAAGTCACTCAACCACTGAGCCACATCCCCAGCCCTATTTTGTATTTTATTTAGAGACAGGGTCTCACTGAGTTGCTTAGAGCCTCGCTTTTGCTGAGGCTTGTTTTGAACTCATGTTTCTCCTTATCTCAGCCTCCCTAGCTGCTGGGATTACAGGTGTGTGCCACCCTCCCAGCAAATTTCTTAGATATAATTCTGAAATTTGATTCTATTTTATCTTCAATTTTCTTAATTCCTTAGTTCTTACTAATTTGCTTTTTTTAAAAAAAAAAAACTTATTACTTTCTATTTCCTCTAATGATTTCAACTTTTAGTATATCCTTAAAAAATACCTTTATTTATTATTATCATTATTTTTTTATGTGGTGCTGAGGATCAAACCTAGGGCCTCACACCTGCAAGGCAAATGCTCTACCACTGAGCTATAGGCCCAGCCTCTTAGTATATCCTTAATGAATTTTCTATCCAAACTTTTTGAGCTTTTGTTAAATTGGTTTTGTTTTGTTATTTTATTTTTGCAGTCTATGCTCTCGTTATTTTGCTATTGAATCTTTCTATTTTAACCACTTGAATTTTGTTTGCAATTATTCTTAATATTTTCTCATTTCCCCTGCTCTTATAGTTTTCTGTCTCTTAATATTATTATTATATATGTTAGCAATACCTTAAACATTTGTTTTGGAATAAAAAATAATTTTTCCCCATTCTACTTCTTAGACTGGTGATTTTTATGCTTAATATGTCTTACTGAGCTGACCTATTAATAATTTGCATCTCCTGTTTTAGTTTTCTTTTGGAATCCTATTTTTCTCACCTGGGGTTTCCTCTTAGAATAGGAGTAAGGAGTGTGGCTATGGGGGAGGCTCACAGGCAGCTCACTCCCTTTTCTTATGGGAAGCATTCTTTTTCCTTTAGCGTGCCCTTACAACTCTGCTGAAACATTTCCCATTCCCTTGAGAATTCCCTTCAATGTGGATCCTCAAAATAACTAAATAACTAAACAAATAAGCAACAAACCAACCCAGCCAACAGACAAAAGAACAAACCCCAGCTATTACCCACATACTGGAGTCTCTAAAATATTTATATTTCTTACTTAAAAGTTTTCATGGTATCTATAAATCAGCCTTCTTATCAGGAGCTATGTATTCTACATACATGAATTCTGACATAACCAATAGATATCCGGAAAACCATGCAAAGTGATAAGGATCACTTTTGAAGTATACACCTCCACTTAAGACTATATTTCAACTCTTCCTACTTGCCCCCTCTATTTTACTTTTTTTCTCTCTGCACCCCTCTGCAGCATATATTTTTTACTAGGTCAGGATTGGCCAAACTGGGAATGGGATTGAGAGGGAGTGAGGGAGCTGCAGTCTTCATGTGTTCAGAAAAGTACTGTATGCACGTGGGGTTTGGAAGTGACATTACTCTGCAGGATTCACCGTGTTCTATAATAGATGCTGCAGAGCATGATCTTGGTGCTCATGGGGAAGACACAGGGTCTGAGTCCCCGTTCTCTGCACTGTTATGTTGCTACAGTCCTGTGTTGGGTCGTGTGAGGCACTCCAAGAACTCTAAATCAGTTCCTCCTCTCTGATTCTTGGGACCAATGGAGATGTGATTACCCTCAGAATAAACATAATTTGAGAGAAAAAAGACTGGAGTTCCTGGGAAGGGCCCTCCTTTCTTTCAAAACCCCAGGCAAATATTATTAAAGAACAGGGAGTCATTACTAACTGTAGGGGACAAGGTATAGGACAGTGCC
The DNA here is from genome assembly GCA_025594165.1 of Tamias sibiricus. Taxonomy (NCBI): domain Eukaryota; kingdom Metazoa; phylum Chordata; class Mammalia; order Rodentia; family Sciuridae; genus Tamias; species Tamias sibiricus. The sequence continues at coordinate 133,074,387 of CM046663.1, read as the reverse complement.
TGGGTTCTAACATCCCCTTGAAAAGTACATGTCCAATTTGAGCTAGCTTCCTTCTCAGTGAGATCATAGGAAGATTCTCTTAGATATGAGCTCCTCAGCTCTTTTCTCATTTGATAAAAGAAATAGAGGAATGGAATTCAGATTTCATCTATATATGAGACATATAGTCAATTGTGCATTTGCAGGAAAGAGGCATTTAATAAGTACTCTTTGAGCAGCCATTCAAAAGGCATCTAATTCACTGCTTCATCTTGCCCCTGTACTCCCAGGTAAATAAGAGAAGCTGGTCCCTGACACTTGCTTCCTGGACTCAGACTTGTGAGACTTATGCTCTTGATGCCTCTAGAAAGCCCAGTGGTCATGTTGGCTTGGGAACCAACACCCTCAACAAGACACCTAAAGCACAAGAAGTAAAAACAAGAATCAAAAAATGGGTGATGTCAAACTAAAAATCTTCTTTACAGCAAAGGAAACGATCAAAAACATGAAGAGAGAGCCTACAAAATGGGAGAAAATCTGTCATCTGCACCTCAGATAGAGCACTAATCTCCAGGATATATAAGGAACTCAAAAAACTTAACACACTAAAACAAAACAAATAACCCATCAATAAATGGGCAAAAGAAGTGAACTGGCATTTCATAGAAGAAGAAATATAAATGGTGAACAAATAATATGAAAAAATGTTCAACATCTCTAGCAATTAGAGAAATGCAAATTAAAACCACACTGAGATTCCATCTCACTCTAGTCAAATGGCAATTATCAAAAATACAAGTAACAATAAATAGTAGTGAGGATGTGGGGGAAAAGGATTCACTCATACATTGCTGGTAGGACTGCAAATTGGTGCAACCACTATGGAAAGCAGTGTGGAGATTCCTCAGAAAACTTGGAATGTAACCTCATTTGACCCAGTTATCCCAGTCCTGGCTATATACCCAGAGGACTTAAAATCAGCATACTATAGTGACATAGCCACATCAATGTTTATAGCAGCTTAATTCACAATAGCTAAGCCATGGAACCAACCTGGGTGCCCTTCAACAGATGAATGAAAAAAGAAAATTTGGTATATATGTCCCATGGAATATTACCACATATATACCAATGGAATATTACTCAGCCATAAATAAGAATGAAATTATGGCATTTGCCAGTAAATGGATGGAACTGGGGACTATTATGCTGAGTAAAATAAGCCAATCCATAAAAACCAAATGCCCAATGATCTCTGTGATATGTGGATGCTAACACACAATAAAGGAGGGTGAGGAATAGAAGTTCATTGGATAAACAAAGGGGAATAAAGGTAAGGGAGGGAGGATGGGAATAGGAAAGACAGTAGAATGAATCAGACATAACTTTCCCATGTTCATATATGAACATACAACCAGTGAAACTCCACATCATGTATAACCACATGAATGGGATCCTAATTAAAATGTTATATTCCATGCATGTATAATGTGTGAAAATATATTCTACTGTCATGTATGTCTAAAAATAACAGATTTGAAAAATAAATTAATTTTATCCCTCTGTTAAAAAAAAAAAAAAAAAAAAAAAAAAGCCCCAAGGTTTGGACAGCAGTTTTTCCCCCTGCTTCTGTTCTGGATGAAACACCTGCCAGGCTTAGAGCTAATGCTGCTATTTCAGTGTCTTAAAACTGTCTCAGAGTCACTGAGGAACCTGATTGAAACACACATCCTTAGATCTCAGTTCAGCTCACTAAATCATAATCTGTGGGGGGTTGAGTGCAGGAGTCTGTCTCTAACAACTTCTTCAGGTTAATTCTTACATATGTACAAGTTTGAGAACTACTGTCTAAGAACACAGTGGCAAAACCCAGCAGAAAGAGCTCATAACTAAAGAATCAAGTACAGTGAAATGAAAAGAAGGACTAACAGGTATGTATAGTTAGGAGAAGATTCTAAGTCCATGCTAAAATTCTAAGAAATAAGAATAAAGTTCATATAGATTCTGGGTGACCATAGAAACAAATCTATAAACCCTCAAATCTTTTTTCACCCTTTTTCTTATCAAGCAGATACATAGACTAGCAGAAAAATGCCATTTCAAGGACAGAGATCAGGAGCCTTACAGAAGAAGTCAATGCATCTTCTAGGAACCAAACACTGGATTCCAGAACTCTCCTCCATCCTACCCTCAAACTGGGGAAACAGAAGCCTCCCTTCCTTCCCAACAAATTAACACTTCCACTTCAGGACAATCTCATGTTTCTGGGCTATGAGAGGATTTTAGAGGTTAGGACTCTTTTCTCCACTCACCCTGTCTTCAATTCATACTCTAGTCAATCATTCGGGTAGGGTGCAGGAGGAGTAAAAATATTTCTGTTTAGTTACCAGCCCTGTACAAATGTGAGATGAAAGGGGCTATTAAAAGAACATTCACTGCAGCAGGAAGTGAGGTTGATATTTTGAGTAACTTCAACAGTATCTACTGAAAAGAAATATTTTGTTAAATAATACTTTTATTATCAGCCTTTAACTTAATCCTTTCCAATAGAAACAAAAGAGGGACAGTTTATAAGAGCAATTCCTCCAGACCCATCTTTACGTGAAGACTCCTGCCCAATTAAACATCTCTGCCTGCTTCTGTCTGACCTCAGCTCTCACCCCCTGCAGTGAGCAGATCTTAGGAAACTGGACTGTGTGCTGCCTTAGGAGTAAACAGATAAGTGCTGATAAAACACATTAATAGCTATAGACAAAACAGATTAACAGCTGCAGAGATCTAGGTGTAGGTGTAGGAAAGGTTCAAGCAAACACTAAAACAGAACTGGCTTTGCTTAGAAGAAAGGCTGCTTAGGATTTGCATTCAAATGTGACCACACAGTTACAGTGTGACCAGGGAGGGGAAAGCTTTACCTCATGGTTGCCTTGCAGTTTTCCATTGTGCTGAAGGGCTGCAAGTTCAGGCTGCTGTGAACTTCAGAAACTTCCCTCCTCTGCCTCCTGTAGATGCTGAAGGGACCCTTATATAACCGCAAGAGCTGGTGGTTACTCTTCCTGTTGTTTCTCTGCAGTTGACTTTACAAAAGAGAAATTGAAACTGGAAAGTGAAATCCTCAGGACTTTTTACAGAGAAATGATGTTGAGTAATAAACAAGTTTTTCAAGAACCCAATTTGTGCAGAGTGTGAGAATGATCAGTTCTGGATTTAAGACATCCTAGGAGCCCACTCTGGAGAAGAATACATTTACAAAGTACCCATCCACATCATTACCATGTTAATGCACCCTCATGCTTATGACCCACAGGCCACTGTAAGGAACAGTTGCCATCCACAGGGCAGGGCTTTTTAATCTTTTCATTCACTGCCACTGCAAAGTACCCATCTCTGCATTAATATATGCACATTGCATGGCATGGCAGACATTCAAAAAGTAGTTGTTAAATGAGTGAATACATGATTCAGAGTGTGGGCTCTGATGTCAATCTACCTGCATTTGAAATCAGTCTCCGTTTATATGCTGTGAAATTTGGGGGAATTATTGAATGTCTCTGCCTTAGTTTCTTTGATTGCAAGTTGGGAACAATACTGCTACCAACTCAATCTACCTGCATTTGAAATCAGGTATAATCTCCGTTTATATGCTGTGAAATTTGGGGGAATTATTGAATGTCTCTGCCTTAGTTTCTTTGATTGCAAGTTGGGAACAATACTGCTACCAACTCACAGTTGTGAGATGACAATTAAAAGAGTGTTTACATGAAATTTAGAATAGTGCCTGGCACCTAATAACTAGATGCTAGCTTTTATTGTAATTAGCAACTAAAATCATTAACCAAAGAGACCAAAGAGGAAATTTCAACATTTGTTTGTGTGTTTTCTAGAGCTTCAAATCCTCTGGAATCCTGTGATAGATGATGATTAATACCCTAAACCAAACAATCCCTAACATCTCTACATGTTCTTGGCTTCCTTGAGACCCACAGCATTTTAAATTCCTGTGTGTCACTTCAGTATGTGGCATTGTGATATGGCGCATTATCACAATGTGTATGCACAGTGGTTTGTGATGACAGAAAAATGTGTTTTCTTTGCTTTTTCCTTATTCATATCTATGAGCATTGATTTTAATTGCCAACTTGACTGGATTGAGAGATTCCTAGAAAATTGGCAAAGCACACTTCTGAGTGTGTCTGAGAGGGTGCTTTCAGAGACAATTGGCATCAGGGTCAGCGAACTGAGGCAGGAAGATCTGACATAGTAAATAAGGGAGTCATCTCTACATACTACTGCCACCACTACTATTGGGAATGGCATTTACTTCTAGGGCCAGGGGCCACTTACTTAAAAGAGTCTATGCTCTACTGTGGAACATTGACTATACAGTACTGTCAGGTATTGGTAGATGCCACTGAGTTGCTATATTACATTCTTTTTCTTTTTATCCTCTTTCTTGGCCAGGATACTATTTCAGAAGAAGAGTTAGCGTCTCTGTATAAAGGGATACTTCTGCTGCCAAAAGTCCTGGAGTGTTTAACTCAGACTGAAAATATTTTAGAATTGGGGAAGATTGAGGTTTGAAAAAGTGCTCAAAAGAGAAAAAATATTGCTCTCATCAGGCTCTTAAGTTGGTATAAGGCTAGCTGCTATAACAAAAATGCTCAAGAACATAAACAGCACTATAAAAGAGGTTTATTTCTTGTTCACATAACCATCCAAGGTTGGTTTTCTTGGACAGCTGGTAGTTCTCTGTGCAATGATCCAAGGACACAGATTTCTTTCAACACTTCCTTTCATATTCCATTAAGAAGAGTTAGTATAGTCTCTCCTACACAGAAAGGGAGGCTGAGAAATGTAGTTCCTGAGTAGGATTCCTCTATCTCAGTGACAACTTTGTGCCACAGAAGAGGAGTACTGGCTTGGGTGCTGTTTCTACCCAAGCATCCTACTCTGGCTCTAGAAATCCACATGTATCCTTCCTCCCAAACACAGAACACACTTAGACCTTGGCCAAAGGGGCCACCCAGAATCAAGGCAATCACTTCCCTCCGTGGTCAGGGATCTCTGAGTGAGACACTGTCCTCTGCAATGGTCTGGGTAAGATTTGTTGTGGTCTGGAGATTAAAGAATCAAAAACTAAGACTGAAAGTCTAGATAAGACTAGCTCTTTCATATGTATTATGTGCAGTGCTAGTGCAGGTGAAATAAGGAGTCGCCTCAGAAAATACACAAAGTCCAAATTTAAAACAAATTAGAGAGCTTTATTTACCTGGCCAGGGGCTGTCACCCACCTGTAGAGACTGAAGCTTTGTGGGAGAACAGCAGCCTTTCCTGGCTTTCCTTGGGAATTTAAGAACGAAAACCACAACTTTTTCAGCATCATGCAAGCAAGCCAATCACAGAAGCTAAGAGTATTTGATGGGTCTAGTTAGCAAGCAAGCAGATTACAGAAGCTAAAAAAAAAAAGTCATAGGGCAACTCAGACAACCACTTCTTGGATCCGAGCAGGTTTTAGACAACCATATCCTGGGCTTGAGCAGGTGGTTAGCGGAGGCAAGAATCTACTTCAAAGTCACCTAGATCACCAAGACCACCATCTCTTGGATTGAGTACAATTTGTGGGGCACAAAGTGCAGAAAACTAATATATTATAAGAAAACAGCTTTCATTTAAGTTTCTCAGAAACAGCTCTTGTAACAGTTTTTTATATAAGGCAGCAAAATGGAGTCTTAGACCGTCTATGACAGTTCTTGCTTTATGTTGGGGACATTAAGAACACGTCAGCCAAAAGAAACTCTCTGGTTGTCTCCCACTTCCTGATATGTGGACTTGGCCTAGCCAAGGGATGTTCCCCTGACGTATGAGGAGAGATCAGACCGCCACAAGGATAGGCTAGTGGCACTGCCAATGTGATCTGCTCTTGCTCCCTATGTGCCCCTATGATCTTTCTGCTGATTGGCCCATGTCTTCTATAAAGGCCGTCCAACTTCCTCAATAAACTTGAGCTCGTGCCTTGACCGGTCTCTCTGGTGTGTCTGCTTGTCTTCCGTCCTGAAGGCTGAGTGTGGCCACCAGCCGACTCCCGCCTCTCCCGATTCCACCTCAATGCTGGGGCGTATTCCCCCAGCCTTCTCCGCTGGCTGGAGGGGGCTAAACTCGGGTCCGGGGGAGCTAAAAACCCCAGCAGCTTTATAATTATCTTAGCTTATTTCACTTATGTCTGTAATCTATAACTTACACTCTTATAGATTTTATTGATTAGTTTACACCACAACACAGGATAACAAGAAACACATAATTGAAGAAAGAAAAATTTTAGAGATCCGTGGCAGTGATGAAACTCTGCGGGATGGGCATTTTGAAGATCCTCTACCCTTGGCAATGGTGAAAGTTTCTTGATTTGACCCTGGTTCTGTCATCTGATAGGAACTACCCTGCCATTGTTCTCCAAACACCTAGCTCCATCCGCGGGGAAGTTCTTTTTGACATTTATTCTCATCTTTTCACCATGGGGTAAGGGTTACATTTTTACCTTGTTCGTCTTAGAGCCACCTATAATCAAATAGGACCTTTGTTAATAGTGTTCCTCAAGGAGAATATTAATTAATACCCTCAAAGCATGCCTCCTTCATTTTTTCGTATTTAATTCTGAGAATCAAGAGTTTTAAAAATAGATTATCATGGGGCTGGGGTTGTGGCTCAATGTTAAAGTGTTTGCCTAGCATGTGTGAAGCACTGGGTTCGATTCTCAGCACCACGTAAAAATAAAGGTATTGTGTACAACTAAAACAAATAAATAAATATTTTAAAAAAATAAAGGTATTGTGTCCATCTACAACTAAAAACATTTTTTTAAATAGATTATCATAGCTGGGTGCCATGGCGCACACCTGTAATCCCAGCACTTGGGAGGCTGAGGCAGAAGGATCTTGAGTTCAAAGCCAGCCTCAGCAATGGTGAGGCTCTTAGCAACTCAGTGAGACCCTGTCTCTAAATAAAATACAAAACAGGGCTGGGGATGTGGCCCAGTGGTCAAGTGCCCCTGAGTTCAATCCCCGGTACAAAAAAAAAAAAAAAAAAAAAAAAAGATTATCAGAAAGGAAGGGATATGAAAAAGTCCACATAAAGGTACAAGAGACAGCATAAGTGGTCAGAAGAAATGTACGGAATGTTCAAGTATTCACTGCGGGTACATGAATTTCTTCTTCTTTTTTTTTTTTTTTAAATGAACAACAGGAACATTTCCACTTCTCTTATCAGCTGCTTTAGCGTGCCCTGGAAGCCAAGCTTTTGAGGTACTCCTGGGTTTTCCCACCAGACTTTGCATATTCCTCTACCCTTGTCGTGTGTTTAACAAAGGGCTTCAGGCCATGATCCCCACTACTCATTCTAGGCCAAACCCTGCGGGTTAAAATTCCATAATTTTATTGTGAAATAAAAGCCCTGTTCCCTCCCTTTCTAGAGTTTATGATCTGATTGCAACATTAAATTTGCATGCATCTAAAATGGCGAAGAGAGAAAAGCCCATGGGAAATGAATACCACAGGGAATGTATGAAACTATTCTTGCTTTATTGAAAACCAAGAAACCTGAAGGGCCAGGCGTGGTGGTGCATGCCTGTAATCCCAGCACTTGGGAGGCTGAGGCAGGAAGATCGCAAGTTCAAAGCCAGCCTCAGCAATGGCAAGGCACTTTATCAACACAGTGAGACCCTGTCTCTAATAAAATACAAAAAAAGGGCTGGGGATGTGGCCCAGTGGTTGAGTGCCCCTGAGTTCAATCCCCAGTACCAAAAAAAAGAAAAAAGAAACCTGAAGGGCACATGTGCTCTCAGCAGGAGCACAGGTGCTGAGAACACTGTGTGTGAACTCTTAGAACTCTGTGAACTTGACTCTTGGAGTCGGGCATATGGCTTTCAACTTGGAATTCATTCATCACATTACTTGACATCCATTGGCAGGCCCACTAGAAGCTTGTTGCCTAAAAATTTAATTCCCTACACTGATGACAAAAGAAAACAAAAAATCCAGAGCAGAAAGTCATAGAGGAGTAGTCAGAGCAGTCTCCTCAGAGGGGATTGATTGTCCAAAAATCAGTTTTGATGAATACAATTATGGATAAGTAAAAAGAGTTGGAAGGCCTTTTGTGTGGGGGTGATTGGTGGTAGAGATTTTCAAACATGAGTGTGGCCTTGCACATATCAGAAATGGAACTGTTTTGTGGAGTGACTACTAAGGAAGGGGTCATAGCATTCTTGTCTGACCTTCTTTATCTTGAATTGGGTTTTACTTTGTTTGATTATGAAATATATGTTCTGGGAACAAAATTCAAACAGACATACTGTTGAAAGTAACAACCAGCTCCCTCTCTAGAGACTACCTTGGAGAGAAAATATCCTTCCCCAAATATTTTATGCCTACTTGTGATATGTCTTTTTTCTCTTTTCCTTCTTCGTTCCTCCTTTCCTCCCTCTCTCCCTTCCTTCCAACACTGTTAACGTGCTATATGTACTTCTGCACTTTTCTCCATTTATATTTAAATATATCTTGGAGATAAGAGTTCCATATTTTTTTACATTTCGAACTGCTTTATTGTTATTATTTGCAATAGCTACACAATATCCCATATATGGATTGTTAAAATCAAATTAAAAAGCCCTCCATTGAGTTATTTTCAGTCCTTTTTAGTTCTGTATTATTACAAACAAAGCTTGATGAACATCCATGGAGAGTGGAATTGCTGGGGCAAAGAATTCATGTGCTCTTAATGACAATCAACAATTTCCCTCCTACTATATCCTTTATTATTTTAACAGCAACACATGATAGAGCCTATTTATCTACATCCTTGGTAGTACACTCTTAGGAAAGATATTTTCCTTGCTGATCTGAAATAGCCTCACTTGCAGTGTTGGTTTGAGTTGCTTTTTACTAATGACACTGACAATCCTTTCATCTATTTAAAAGCTTATATTCATTTTCTGCCTGTTCCTGACCTTTGCCCGTTTTTCCCTTGGGCTAATGTCTTTTTGGTCTTGATTTACAAGAACTATTTCAGCATTAAGGAAATTAACTTTTTACCTAGTAATGCGTTGAAACATTATCATTTAGTTTTGTCATTTACCTTTGATGTTCTTAAGGTTGTGTCTTCATGCAAGATATATTGTAATATAGTTGAATTTTTTCATAGTTTGGTGTTTTGCTTCATACATACAACCTCCAGACCCCAAGATTTTTTTACAAATTATCTCAAGAATTCTTGAGGTAATTGTATGATTTCTAGTTTTTGATCACTGAAAACTTTGATTTATATAGAATCCATTTTGGAGTTTAAGAAGCCGGGAGGTGGGACCAGTCACCAGGGGAGTTCTAGTCTCTTGTTACTCAGCAAATACTGAGTGTCTACTGTGTGCCAGCTAATGTGCAGAGCACCGGGTGAGAGTCTCCTGGGGAATCTGGTGCACAATGAGAATAAATCAGGGTCACACAGTCTCAAAGCAAATGCTTTCCTTAAAAGAGCTTTGGCTCAAAATCCTCATGACAGAAGAAAATTTGATTCTACATATCTGCATTTGCATGAGAATTCTTAGAAACTGGAAGAGAGAGAAACAAGTGAAAAGCCCAGTCATCTGCTCAGCTCTCTCCAGTTGGGGCCTACCTCCCCTTTCTCCTCCCTTTCATGACTAACAAACCAGGCCTCCTACTCCTCTTTCTTCTTGCCCTTCTCCTCCCTCTGAAGCGCAGAGACCTGGTAGGAAGTTCTCCTGAGGGCCTTCTGCTCTTCTGGATGGTGGGCCCCACCTGTACCCTCTGAGGTTTCATGACGACCCTTCCCATCCCGGGAGACAGAAGGGCCAAATCTGCCAGGATCTGAGGCCGGATTGCCCAATGGACATCTCAGTCCTCTCCCAGGGCCTCCCACTGTCAGTTGCCCCTTTCTATTCAGTTCCTTGATGAGTCTGGACAGTTGCCACCCTACAGCATCTGAGGCATTTTCAGAGAGTCTTTTATTGGCGATTCTTCTTAGGTTTATGATCAGTTTTCCCTTCTCAGTCAGTGACCCGCGTATGTTCAGGCCCTCCAGGTAATGGTGGATGGCCCTGTCATCACGCAGCCTCTGGTACTGCTGGAAGTTACCGTACCGCAGGTGGAGCACTTGTCTCTCAGAAGGAGGGAGATCCTTACTGAATTCTTTCTGGAAGTAATACTCTGCCTCATCATACTGGCCTGTGATGGCATACAAGCAGGCAAGGTCTGAGCAGGCCCGGGGGAGGTTGATGTTCAACTCAACAACTTTCTTAAAATGATCCACAGCATTTTTCATTATTTCCCGTAATTTTTCTTCATCCTCATTAGTGGTGCACTTTCCTGACCTCTGTATTTGTCTGATTTTTGCTCTGTAGCAGCATCCAATCTGGAGATGTTGGTAGACATTGTTGGGTACTGATTCTAATGCCCTTTTGAGCAATTCTATAGCTGTGTCCAGGGAGCCTTTATTCCGGTAATACTTAGCAGCACTACAGAGTACATCTGTTGGACAAGGTGTTTTCTTCAAGGCCTCTTCAACCAATTGGTCTCCTTCGACTTCGGCTTTGTCCTTGACCTTTTGAAGAGTCAGGGCCAGGAGAACATTAACGTACTGGTTGTTAGGATTCAGCTGGATGGCCTGCCTCAGGAGGCGAATGGTGTTTTCTGTTGGTGCTTCATCACCTAGACGATACAGTGTGATTGCCAGTCCTAGGGAGAACTCAGGATTGGTGGGTTTCCCTACCAGAGCCTTCTCAAAACACTCCTTAGCCCGTTCATAGTATTTTTCTCCCCATTTTAAAAGTGCCCATCCTTCTTCACAGTCAATCTCAGGGCATTCGATTCTATAGGAGCTTGCAAATGTCTTGCAGAGATTTTCCACCTTGTTGATGTAAGCCTGAGCTTCTGGGAATCTGCCCATGTGATAGTAGATCCACGCATAGTTCCCCCAAGTGACCATGCTTCTGATTTTGCCTTGGTGGGCCTGCTGCTGCAGATTAAACTCCTCTGCTTGCCGTAGGTATTCCAGAGCCACCTCATGCTGGCCTCTGAGGTGTTTAACATAGGCAAACAGATTGTACATGATCGTTTTGAATTCTGTGTTTAGAAATTCTACCTGATCACGGACTCTGTCTTCTAAATCCTGTAAGGAACTTTCTTCATCATATAAATTCCAGGTAAAGTGACATTTCAGTTGCAGTAAGATATTTTCCAGGGAATGTTTGGCAATTTCACTATGGGGAAGAAAAAGAAAGAATTGAGGAAGACACTGAACAATAGCAGGAAGCACTGCTTTGGGGGCATGGCTGGCTGATCACATCTCAGACGGAAGATGAGAAACTTCAGACTCTTTTCATTATTCTCAAATACTAGTAGCTTGAGCTCTGAGTCTCATGCCCTCTTTTTTCATTCTGTCTCAAACAAAGTGGTGAGAGAAAATTAACTAACGGACCAGACATGGGGGAAGGAGAGACATTTTTGTCATACTAACATGGGGAGCCAGCACTCACCCTGAACAACACTAGCTAACTAGCTAATCATTAGCTCAGTAGCCTGGTCAGGCCAACCCAAGTGCAGAAGAACATTTTCTTCCACCACAGTTAGGTTTGTTCTTAGATTTACTGAATAGTTCAAGTTCCTTCTGCCAATCTGCCCAAACACTTACAGATCAGTCAAGGATCTGCATATGAATACATTTACCTTAGGAGTCCTTTCATAGGGATGGAGTGTGCATAGAAAATTAGTTTATTCAGGTTGGTTCATGGAGAGCATTTTATCCGTCTGAGGTTGGGCCTATGAGGATAGACCTATTTATGTCACTGTCCCCATTGATTTGCTTTGCTGAGCTGGCTTATAGGACAGATTCAAAACCTGAAATAATTTAAGTGCTTCCTACTCCTTACCTGGATGGGTACCCCTTGATGCCACAGCCCACTAATCTTTTCTCCCTGGTTAGTGGTCAAATTCCTTATAGCTACAAAAACATAGATACATTGCCTACAGAGAAGGAGAGAAATCTGGAGTAGATGAGAAACACACTAAAAATTCTACTTACAAAAATAAAGGGAAAAACTATAAACAGAAAATAAATAATATAAGCATAATTTTTAATAGCTAAAAGGTTCTAACAAATGGTTAAGAAAATTCTAATGTGAACAGGTAGTTTAAAATTTACCAACATATATGAAAAAGGTAATTAATAATAAAAAAATGCAAATTAAATGAACAGTATTATTCAGTTATAATTTTTTAAAAATCAAATCTGACAAGAATATGGTGAATTGGACATTCTCATACAGGAGTATTTGGAGAATATTTTGACTAGAACTTGGGCATTGTGGCAAAATGTAATAGATATTTTAGACATAAAAATTTGAACTTTAGGAATGTACAAAACATTAGTTATTCAGTCAATGGTAGTGATGGTCTTTTGATATGTCAACTTGGCTTAGCTGTGGTTCCCAATTATTCATTCAAATACTAATCTAGGCATTGCTATACAGGTGTATTGTAGACAGGATTAATTTATAGGTAGTCAATTTAAGTAAGACAGAGTGTGCTAGATAATCTGGACAGGCCTGAATCAATCAATAGAAAGACTTTAGGAGTAAAGTTGACCTTTTCTAGTCAAGAAGTCCTACCTGTGACAGTTTCAGCCTGTCTTTCTGGATGGCTTGTCCCATTGATTTCAAAAGGCTGTCAACCCCCACATTCCTATAAGCCAATTCCTTGCAACAAATCTCTTAAGACATATTTCCTATTGCTTTCACTTCTCTGCTTAAACCTCGGTTGACTGAAAGGTTAGTGTACTAAAGAGGCTCACTGCAGAGATAGTTACAGTTGTTTAAATTTTTCAAAAAACTAGATGATGTTCTATATAAAAATATTTTTTAAAGTGGGTGCAGTGGTGCACACCTGTAATCCCAGCAACTGAGACAGGAGGATTCAAAGCCAGCCTCAGCAAAAGCGAGGTGCTAAGCAACTCAATGAGACCCTGTTTCTCAATAAAATACAAAATAGGGCTGGGGATGTGATTCAGTGGTCGAGTGTCCCTGAATTCAATCTCTGGTACCTGCCTCCCAAAATTTTAGAAGTATTTTAGGACTAGCAATTTAACATGATACCACTCTAGTTCCTTCCTTAAAACCCACTAAAATTACATGGTTTTTGAAGACTTCAATTCACAAGGAAAAGAGAAAAGAGGTCTACAAAACACAACAAAATTTGAAGATTTGAAGACTCTGTAAAAGCTAAACAAGCAGTAATTGCTCACCAAACCCAAGAAAAGTAAATCTGACAGCCATGAGAGAAATTTTAAAAAGCAACCAATTTATAGTGCCTAAAACCTTAAAAATCAAGAACTACCAATATAATCATATTATTTATTGAACAAAATAGTCACTAAAAGAGTTACATAGTAAATTGTAACTTCTGGATAATGGGAAATAGGGTGGAATGGAGGTGGGGGGGCTGCTTTTCCCATACCTTTTATAGATCATGTTGACTATTTAAATGGTGTGAATGTATAAATTTGATGATACTGCAAAAGAATGAATCTGGTATGGGGCGAGGAAAAAAATAGAAAAGAGAGGGGAAGGAAGGAATGAAGGAAAGAAGGAAAAAAGATATCTGTATATCTACATATATACATGCATACATATACTCCCAACTATTTTTGGAAAAGTTTTCAAAGTTGACGATGTATATTATGTTTAGTTTAATCTTATCTTTACACCTAACACATACTTTATATATATGTTTATATATGTATAGTTTTATTTCTGGTTGGTGACATCGGGTGCAATACGAATTTTCCACTTATACTTGATGATAATTTCCCAATACTTCTTTAGTGTGCTTTCGGTATTTTTATACTGAGAGAAGTCTTTCATAATTCTAGTTTGTCCTTTTACTTTTTAAACACCCCTGAAGATTTAAAACAAAACAGAAAGGGAGTGAATGGATATTGGGACTAGTCACGCCCAGCTCCTCCGGATGCTCTGGGGCACTTGGGAGAGAGAGGATCCTTGCTTAGCGACAGACTGCAGTTCCTTGGGAAAGAATTGCTCAATATAGTCAGCCCATGCCTTACTAGCGCTGCCAGCGCTGAGATCTGCTGAAGAAGTACGCCACCTTTAAAAATTATAATGAATTAACCTATGCTTCTGACTGCCTTTCAGATGAAGAACATAAAAAATAAGAGCCTGTAAGAACATTTCTGCCCCTTTTGTATCCTTTGCTGATGAAGACGTGGCTGTGATGAGGATTCAGATAGCCCGCCCCTCCCCCTCCGCAAACACCAACCACGATATTCCTCCCAGCTCTCAGTCCTGGCCACTTCCAGTTTAGGATTTCCAGTTAGGATTTCTAAAAGCTTCCATTAGGGGAAGCCTGTAGAGCCCAGATGTGCCGCAGAACTTAAAATGCCAGATTTAGTGGAAGGCAGAAAAAAAGATTATTTCTTTGGATTGTGGCATGCTGCATATTTAAGCAGATGTCAAAATCCAGCACTTAAGAAAATCTGCTTTGAGATTTTCAATGGCATTAGACACAATTTGAAGGAATCAATACAAGAAGAAGAAAAAAATCCTTTACCTCATGGTCGCTGCCCTGCAGTCCTGCGGTGTTCTGGCGAAGGCTGATTTGCTGTTCAGAATTCTGCCTGAATGGACTGCGGAGCCCTGAGGAAAGGAAGCACCGTGCTGTTGATGAAGTGCCCCGTGTGTGTATTTGCAAGTATGAAATGGAACTTGATCCTGGCAAGTACTACTAACTTTCACCTACACTGGTTTCCTGCTGTAGGAAAAGGAGACTTCAGCAGGGAGAGCTTTGATTTTTCTGGTTGGGGACTCAACTGGAATAGAGGGTTTTGGAGGAAATGTGTACAAGGCAAAGGGAAATTTACTAGAGGGAGGATCAGGAATGTAGTCATGGGAGAAGTAGGAATCTAAAAATAACCATTGAACTAGGATGGTTTCTGGAGAAATGTCACCATTAGCTAATAGTGATCAAAATTTTTTGTTCAGAACTTCATTCAACTCCCCTTATTTAGTGCACTTGATACCCATGTGAGACAGGGTATTTACCAGATGAATAAGAGAAGACACACTATGGTACAGTGCCTGTGGGTTCAATCTCCAGACAATCAATCAATCAATCTATAATTCAAAGAGCTTATGCAACCTGCCCAAGGAGGGAAGTCCAATTCTGTCTCTTACATTCTCACTTGTTCATCAGGCTTAAGAACAAAGACTCTGGATCTAAATTGCATGGGTTCCAATTTCTGCTCTGCCATTCACTACTTGTGTGAACTTGTATCAGTTCTTCATCTATAAAGAAAATAGGAGTTCACATGAACAAGTTATTGTGGAGCTCTTAGAATGGACCCCAGCACATGATGGCTGCAAAGGGAGTATCTGCTCTCACTGTTTGATATTTGGAATGAGTTTTGGCATTGGCTCTAGTTCCTGGCTCTCTCACCAACTGCCTTGACAGACAAATCATAAAGCAGGCCTCAGTTTTATTCTCAGAGAAATAAACTGATTGGCCTGGATGATCCTTCAAAGACCTTTCTCAGTATAAAAATCTGTGATGCTAAAATCTCATGGATCTATATCCTGAAATCTAGTTCCCACCATATGTACAAGTTCTCAATATCTGGCCCTCTAATGGATCAGGCCTCATAGCTCATGGGTGTGTCTTATTGCCAAATACCATCATTGATCCTACCTACCTCTAACGCCTCCTTTAAAGTAGACTTTTATGTCCTAAACTGGTTCTAAACTGAGATGTCTTCATCAGCTATCAAGTTGTCTTCACCAAGCTATCAGATAAAGTGTAGTGGTGACATGCTTGGTTTCCAGAATCTTGATGCCTGAATTCAAATCTGTGCCGGGTGTGGTGGTGCACACCTGTAATCCCAGCACTTGGGAGGCTGAGGCAGGAGGATCGCGAGTTCAAAGCCAGCCTCAGCAATGGCGAGGCACTTAGCAACTCAGTGAGACCCTGTCTCTAATAAAATACAAAAAAGGGCTGGGGATGTGGCTCAGTGGTCCAGTGCCCTTGAGTTCAATCCCTGGTACCAAAAGAAAAAAAACATGAATTCAAATCTGTTCCTCCACTTACCAATTGTTTGACCTTGAATAATTACTTGAGCTGAACCTTCATTTGTACATGTGTAAACTACAAGTATTAATACAAAACTTGTAGTGTTAAAGAGAAATTTTGCAGCAGGCATTTGTTTAAAATGACAAGGTAGGCTATTAAATATCATTGCAACAAGGGAAAGAGACTGTTGCAGTAAGGGAGAGAGATGGAACTCATCTATGAACATGAATGTGGATTTATAGCCAATACACAGTGTAAGAGAGTAGAAGGAAAATTACTAAGAGGAACTTGGTTGGATATTAAGGATTAGGGAAGAGGAGCTTAACTGGATATTAAGAATAGGGAGCATTCTTAATAAACTGGCTTATCAGGATTCTTTCCTAAAACTGCTATCTACAGGCCATAGTCAAGGCCAAATCAAGAAGATGCCTCTGCCAAGAAAGAAAAATGACTAAAGTTTTAGGTCAAGGAGGAAATCTTAGTCAACAGTTATAATGAGTACTTAGCAAATATTTGCCTTCCATCAGAAATAGCCTCTTGGGTTTTTAAATCAAGGTTATTTATGATTTCCTCTGTAGCAAGATCACAGTTTGAAATGTACTAATGTGCTTTTCCTTTTTTTTTTTTTTTTGGTACTGGGGATTTAACTCAAGGGCACTTGACTACTGGGCCACATCCCCAGCCCTTTTTTTGCATTTTATTAGAGACAGGGTCTCACTGAGTTGCTAAGTGCCTCACCATTGCTGAGGCTGGCTTTGAACTCGCGATCCTCCTGCCTCAGCCTCCCACGTGCTGGGATTACAGGAGTGTGCCACTGTGCCCGGCTGTGCTTTTCCTTTTGTATTTCCTTATCCAAGACATTTCACTTATAAAACCTGAGGCAAGAGGTTTTTTTGTTTGCTTGTTTGGTTTTTTAGGTTGAATTAGGATTACCATAGCTTGGATGCAAAGAGAAAGAAAGAATCATTATTCATCTGTGCTTTCCTAAATAGACACTTCAGAAATGGTACCATTAAAGGAACACATTGGGACAGCTCAGTTCAGAAATATCTACCTCTTCTCTTGGAACTTTAAAAAGAAAAGGGGGTCAGTATTAAAAGTCCTCACAAATTACATCAGTACTGAAACTAAGATAGTGAACAAATCTTCAAATTCCATCTTACATACAAACATGGTCATGGCCCAAAGTAGCATAAACTAGCAGAACCAACATGAGATGCCTTGACAGTCTGCAGATGAGCAGATTCCGTTGGGACCAATTGAGAAGTGAAAGGTTCCTGAACTGGCTAGTCTCAAAATTAGAAACAAAGGTTCTCTTCAACAAGGAGAGACCCACTCAGAGTGGGTCTCTGCAAGCAATGTGGATCCTCCTTATCTTTGGGAGATACGTTCTGACATCTCCAGTAGAAACTGCCTGAAACCTCAGACAGTACAGAGCTCTATACATACTATTTTTTCCCTATGCATACACTCCCCTATCCACAGGTATGTACCTGTGATAAACTTTATCTTTTTACCTAAAGCAGCTTCTCTTCAGTATACACGAATTGTCATCATTCTCCCACTTTGGGGCCACTATTAAGTAAGGGTTATTTGAACACAAGCACTGTGATAATCTTGGCAGTCAATCCATCTGATGACTGAGACAGCTACAGAGTGACTAATGGGCAGGGAGAGTATACAGCATGGATATACCAGACAAAGGAATGATTCATGTCCTGGTTGGGACAGAGCTGGATGGTGGGAAGATTTTATTATACTACTCAGTATGGTGTGTAATTTAAAACTTGTCAGTTGTTGATTTCTGGAATTTTCCATTTAATATTTTTGAAAAATCATCGACCTTGGGTGGCTGAATCCATGAAAAGTCTTTGGATAAGGACTCCTTGGGTAAGGAAGACTACGAGATTGAAATTCAGAGGTTGTGGGAGGCAGAGAAAGAAAGCCTTAGGATACCCTTCCTCTTCTTCCCAATTTCTCAAGGGATCTCTTCTGTTTCATTTCCTTGTTGCCTGAAAGCACTTTTACTTTTTCTCTAACTATGGTGGGAGAGTCTTCATAATAATTTATGTTTTTCTTTGCTACACATCCATCCCTTTAAATTTTTTGCCTGTCTTCATATGTTCTCTAATTGTAACAAATACAATATGTACGTATATTAGAAATACATCAATGTAGACTAAATAAATGTCCAAAGTTGAACTTGAAATATAATATGCACACATCCACTTTATTCATGCTGTTTTGCATTTTTGGTTTCAATTCAAAGATAAATCTGGAATATCTTTCCACATCAGTTTTCAGATATATATATATATATGTATATATATGTATGTATATATATACACACATACACATATATATACACAAACACACATATATACATATGTATTTTTATAATTCATATAAGACTAATATTTAATTGACACACTTTGATATTTAATGGATCTTCTTTGGCTAGGCTTTTAAATCACTTTCAGATCATCACTGTTAGAAACAGTGCTGTAATTAATATCATTGTATAATTTTGTGGGTTTTTCAGTAGAATGCATTCCAAAAATTAGAATTCCTGGGTCAAAGAAGTTGACCTGATGTTATCATGCCACATCTTAAATCCTGGCCTCATTTATTGTCCAAACTGCAGTGTTGAATTGTTTTTTCACTCACAGTAATCATGGGGCCATCATGGCCCACTTCCTTATCAAGTACAATGCTTATAACCTTAACCAAATTTAAGCTAGAGAACCTCTTCTTTCTCTGTCAAGCCTGTTACTTCTCTGGGAGCAACAAAGGGACTCTTCTAGGTTGTGGGTATATTTTCCCATTTCTTTCTCAGGAAATGGGTGGATTTCACCATTGGTTGTTTCCATTATTCTTTGTGGTTTTGATACAGGTCTTGGTCTTCAATTGAGGATAATGGCAGGACTTTGGCTCCTACCAGTGCACTTGGGAAGCTGCAATGCTTCCAGCAGTAGAGGAGTCTGCTTTTCCTTCTTGTCCTGTTTTCCATCACCTGCTGAGCATAGAGTTAATCCCTGGATACTTCTCAAAAACTGGCCCCCAACTCCAAGGATCCTCATACTCTATTCATCTGCTAATTCGTTCTGCCTCCTCTTCTAGAGAACAGTCTTTTTGACTAAACTGGTGGCATATTAAACTTTCAATAAGCTAAGAGGAAAGGAGAAGAAGACATGCCATAGAAAAAGGCAGAAAAGGTACTGTGGAGAAGAGCCAAGTCTCAGTTTACTCTCAAAGCACTGAAGCCTCAAGTGCACACATCATACCAAATAGGAAAACATTATTAGTACAGCTTAGAACACTTCTCATCTCCCTATTTGTGTCTATTCTACTTTTATTGATATAGTAAAAAATGGCAACTATTTTCTGGGGGCAAGTAATTTTTCTGATGCTACTGATATTTCACAGAAGTCATTTTCTTAAATGTGTTTACCCAAGCTGCTATAATGTCACAAGAAATTGTTCATACAAATCTCTTTCCTTCTGTGTGTTTCCATTGTATATATTTCAATACATATGAACATGTATATATATGAAAGAACACAATATGTTCTTTTTATTTATTTTATATAGACATACTTGTGTATTCTTTTAATTTTATATAATATATAAAATAATATTTTTATTTATATAAAATTTACATTTTTATAAAATTTAAAAATTTTATATAAAAGTAAATCATGGCATTAATTACAATATAAATATTACAAATATAAAGATTTATATCAATATATAACTTTATATAATTACATATTTTCTTTATAATATAAGACTGTTATATGTTATATTGTAGTTAATTATGTATTGCCTATGTGTGTATGTATACATATGCAATGTATATTTCTTTTTTTGGACATCATAATGAGTTTATATTATTATAGTACTTCTCAGCATGGGAATTTACTCAATTAATATAAAGGTCGTTTTGTTTTGTTTATATTAAGTCTCTTCACCCTTCCAATGTCTATATAACATTTTTGTTTTTACATTAAATCTTTTCTCCATTTCAAGATTAGATACACTAAATACTTTTTTCCTAAAGGTTTTTTTTTTTTTTTTTTTTTTTTTTTTTTAATTTTTGTTGTTTGTTTTCCTAGAGATAAATGTTTCATTTTTTGGCTATTTGATATTTAAGTACAATATTAACTTGGGAGATCAAGAAAACATCTCACAAAAACATTGAGAAAAAGACTCCTCAATGATTCAAAAGGTAGTGCTGGTTAATGGACGTGATGATTTGCTAGATTCTGGGCAAGGCCTTCCTTCTTCCTATTTCATGTGCTCTGAGAATTCTGAAACTATGATCTACTTACTACTTATGTAAATTTGAATCATCTAATTTCTTTGACTCTGTTACTCAGCAGCAAATACAATATATAGGTGGCCCTATTTTTTCAGTTTATTAGTTGTTATAAAGAAAACATCTTTTTTCTATTTAATTATCGATTTGTTCCTGTTTCATGGGAAACAACTAAGACTGTGAAAGCATTACTGTTTGTTGGGAACATTTCAGACCAAGGCTCTGGTTTAATCTCAATAGCGCAAAAGTTTTCAGGGCAAAGTTTGATTCAGGAGGCCCTTGAAAGTCACATCTGGTCATGACTCTTCATTTTTCTCCTGTGCATGCTTGCACTAAGGCAAGCTCAGATGCCTGCAGCGCTGACAACCACACCTAACAAAAGAGCGATTGCATCCCCCACTCCTACTGCTCCAACAACCTGGGAAACCAAAAACAATGAAATGAGGACTAAGAGCAACTGTGTTGAAACTGAGGTCATGATGTTGGGATCTTGGGGGCTGGAGGTTCCAAAGAAATATTTGTATAAAATTCTATCTGTCTTGAAATTTCCCCTTTCTGAAGCTCTGGATACCAAGGCTAAGAAGTTACACATTTCTAAGAAGTTCCTTCCAAGAAACATCCATTACAGGAATCCATAATATATATTTCATGTGCTTTTATTATTACTATTTTAACCTAAGCTTAAGAGTTTACATTTTTCATAGTAGTTAGATGTTATGAAATTTTTTTTTATTTGCTTTTCCAAAGCATTAAGAATTATTTGAGAGCCGGGTGCAGTGGCGCACACCTATAATCCCAGCACTTTGGGAGTCTGAGGCAGAAGGATCGTGAGTTCAAAGCCAGCCTCAGCCATGGCGAGGCACTTAGCAACTCAGTGAGACCCTGTCTCTAATAAAATACAAAAAAGGGCTGGGGATGTGGCCCAATGGTTGAGTGCCCCTGAGTTCAATCCCCGGTACCACAAAAAAAAAAAAAAAGAGAGAGAGAGAGAATTATTTGAAGCCTGTCTTTGTGCTTTTGTGTTTTTTGGCTGATATTCTAAACTAATAAAATCTTGTCAGATTCTCCAGCTTTGAAGTTCAAAACAAACAACAATACAAAACAGATTTAGGGGGAGCAATTTCCTAGCTGTGTAGCCTTGGGAAAGTTACTTAGCTTCTCTCTGCTTCCTATCACAATGTTTATTTTAAGAATTAAATTAGATAAAAGAAAAGCCCCAAGACTGACACCTGGCAAATTGCAAGTTGTCAGTAAGTGTTAGTGGTTTTTCCCCACAGCTCTCTGACATACTGAAGAGGAAAGGCTTATCTCATAAGTCTTGTTTACAGATCCTCTGGGCGTGGTGACTCAAATCTCAGCCACTCTTGCTTTGGATTCTAGCTCCGGAGTCAGTCCAGCTATGGAGAGGGCTTATTTTGTGACTTGTTCTTCTTTGTCTTTTAGCATAGATATGGAATCATTAAATAACTGAGAAAATGAAACCTAACTTGCTATAACTCCCTGAGAAACAGAAGCTTACGCCAATGACTTTGGAAAGAATTGTCCTTCTTTCTCAGCTGTGACCCTTTGGCTGGACTCACTAGGGCTTTGGATACTGTGCCTCCTTCACACCAGGAACATATTCCAATGGAGGAAATGTAAACTGAGAGAAAAAGTAGGATCTTAAGAGGGGTTCTCCAAATGGCAGTATTGCTTCTCTTGAGCCTCACTTCTATGTGTTCTCCATACTTTCAAGCTACCTTCTCAATACAGAGAAGTGAGGCTGGAACAGGAATAAAAGGAAAGAAAGACAGGAACAAGGGGAGAATGCTCCCATCAGGATGTGGGGAGGGGGATGGTATTTATGCCCAGAACAACCACGGAGTAGAACACACCAACCCCAACTGGGTAAATTCAATCTTCAAATTATGCTTATTTTTTTCTTGGATGATAAATGAACAGATGAAAGAAGGTACCTTGCTGCCTCCAACCTTGGAACCCACTCCCCAGCAACAGAGATTGGTTTCAAATAACTTCCTCATTTAAAGATAATTGTCAAATAAGCAGTCAGTGATTTTTCCCTCTGTTTTCTCTGTGTTTTTCTAAGTAGCTAAGGAGAGGTCCAGGGAAGTTGAATTCAGATTACATATTTTGTCTGTCTGTCCATTAATCCATGTTTGTGGATCCTTTCTTATTCATTCATATATCCTTTAATGATTCATTCATTAATTCACTCAGTTAATATTTGTTGAATTTCAACCATGTGTTAGATGCTGTTCTGTGTTTTTCATGTTTTGAGAAAAATTCAAGTGCGAATAAAGATAAAAAACATCTATTGATCCAGTGGGAAGAAAATAAAGTAATTGAGGCTAAAACTTTCTAGAAGGCAGATAGGTGATAAAGAGAGGAATGCAGTCATACCTGCTAAAGGTCAAACCACAGAATATTCAAAACTTGTGTAAAGAACTGGAGTTGGTATCTGCAGGCCTCCAACATCTCTCTGCAGAGAGAATCCTCACTGACTAACCTATCAGAATGATTTTGCAATTTAGGATTTCTGCCCAGTGAAGGGATGACCTTTAAACACAATTTTTGTGAAAATCTCCTACAAAAATCCTCTCCTGCATTTGCCCTTTGGGGCACCATCCAGGGCCACATGACTCACTGTATCTGAACTGCAATTCTTTGTTTCCCATATCAATGCTATTTCCTTTTATCTATGTCACATTCTTTTAGTTAATCCCAGACCTGTGCCAGGAACGATTTTAGGTGTTCTACATTGTTATTATTGTGTTTAATCTCTGAAATGTGATATATGATATATTTAGTGATTATCTCATTTTTAGTTCTCAAAAAAACAGACTAAAAAGGGATTAAGTAATTTGAGCAAGATTGTGCACTTGTAAATGGAGGTTCTTCACTTCCACAAGGCTGGTAGGCTTACTCCAGAACCAGAGCAAGCTGAGTAAGGGCCTAAGGCATAAAATGTAAGGAGACTCTCATTCTCAGGATGGTACAAAGTGCTATTATACAACCTGAAATAAGGAGTCGCCTCAGAAAACACACAAAGTCCAAATTTAAAACAAATTAGAGAGTTTTATTTACCTGGCCAGGGGCTGTCACCAACCCGTAGAGACTGAAGCTCTGTGGGAGAACAGCAGCTTTTCCTGTTTTATTTTTTTTTAAATTATTTATTTACTTATTCATAATGCACAAGTATAGTATCTTTTTATTCAAAGATGAAACCACAACTTTTCTTCTTCTGTGACGTGTCTATTCAGTTCCTTTGTCCATTTATTGATTGGGTTATTTGGTGTTTTGTTTTGTTTTGTTTTGTTGGTGTTAAGTTTTTAGAGTTCTTTATATATTCTGGAGATTAATGCTCTATCTCAGGTGCAGGTGGCAAAGATTTTCTCCCATTCTGTAGGCTATCTCTTCAGGTTCTTGATTTGCTGTGAAGAAGCTTTTTAGTTTGATACCATCCCATTTATTGATTCTTAATTTTACTTCTTGTACTTTAAGAGTCTTATTGAGGAATTCAGTTCCTAAGCCAACATGATGGAGATTTGGGCCTACTTTTTCTTTTATTAGGTGCAGGGTCTCTAGTCTAGTGCCTAGGTCCTTGATCCACTTAGAGTTGAGTTTTGTGCAGAGTGAGAGGTAGCAGTTTACTGACATTTTATTACATATGGATTTCCAGTTTTCCCAGCACCATTTATTGAAGAGGCTATCTTTTGTCCAATGTATGTATTTATGATTGTTATGTCTTGTTGATGTATAATTTTTTTAAGCAGTATGAAATGTCTTTCTTTGTCCCTTCTGATTAATGTTGGCTTGAAGTCCACTTTACCTTTAGAAACCCCTGCTTATTACAATCCATGTGAATTATATGTTTTTTAATCATTCTTTTACCTTCAGTCTGTGGATATCTTTGCCTATGAAGCTAGTCTCTTGAAGTCAGCATATTGTTGGGTCTTGTTTTTTAACCCAATCTGCCAGTCTGCATCTTTGGATTGATGAGTTTAGGCCATTTACATTCAATGTTATTATTGAGGAAAGATTTTTATTCCCTGTTATTTTGATTTATTTCTGTTATTTTAATTGGAATTAGTTTCTCCTTTCATTAACTATTCTTTTAGTGTAGTTCCTCTCTTTGCTGGTTTTCACTTTTATTTTTCATTTCTTCTTCATGAAATATCTTATTGAGTCTGTTTTGTAGGGGAGTCTTTCTAGTTGTGAATCTTTTAACTTTTGCTTATCATGGAAGGTTTTATTTCATCAACAATTCTAAAACTTAATTTTGCTGGGTATAGTATTCTTGGCTGGCATCCATTTTCTTTCAGAGCTTGGTATATATTATTCCAAGACCTCCTAGCTTTGAGGGTCTGGGTGGAAAGATCAGATGAGATCCAGTTGGTTTCCCTCTGAATGTTACCTGTTGTTTTTCTCTGTCAGCTCATTCTGTATGTTAAGGATTTTCATAATAATGTGCTTTGGTGTGGGTCTCCTGTATTTTGTATATTTGGGATCCTGTAAATTTCCTGTATTTGATTTTCCATTTCATTCTTTAGGCTTGGAAAATTTTCTGATATTATTTCATTAAAATGATTGTGCATTCCTTTGGTTTGTATCTCCAAGTCTTCATCTATCCCAATAAGTCTTAAATTTGCTTTTTCAAGTTATCCCATATTTCTTGGAAGTTCTGTTCATGGTCTCTTAACATCTTTTCTCCATGGTCAACTTTCTTTTCAGTTTTATATATTTTGTCTTCATTGCCTGAAACGCTGTCTTCCAAATGATCTAGTCTACTGATGATGCTTTCAATTGAATTTTTAATTTGGTTTATTGATTCCTTCATTTTGAGGATTTCTGCTTGGTTTATTTTTTTATTTTTTATTTTTTATTTTTTTCAGAATCTCTTTCTCTGTATTGGAGTGAACTTTCTTTTCATGTATTTTATCTCTGGTTTCACTCCTTATATTGTCCTTTACTTCACAGATCAGTTTAACTACATAATTTCTAAACTCCTTCTCCAACATTTCTTCCACTGTGGTGTCAATGAATTCTGTTATTAGAGTATCTTGTTTTGTTTGGGGAAATTTGTTTCCTTGCTTTTTCGTGTTGTTTCTTTGTCTACCTATCTAACAGTATGGATCTGAGGCAGTAGAGTTTCCACCCAGTGGACTTATAGTGCCCCCTGAAACTTCCAAACCTCACTTTCTGAGAAGCTGCCTGTCTCCTTTCTTGGTTTCATGCCACAGAGCAGCCAGGAAAGTGACCTTCTCTATTTTGCCATCTTGAAAAACCTCTCATTTTTCATTATGACTGAATAAAACTCCATTGTGCATATATACCACATTTTTCTTTATCCACTCATCCAGATCCATAGTTGGACTATTGTGAATTGTGCTTCTATAAACATGGGGATGCATGTATCACTAGAGTATGCTGACTTTAATTCTTTAGGATATATGCCAGGGACTGGGATAGAGCTGGGTCATAGAATTGATCCACTCCAACTCTTTGAGGAAACTCCATACTGAGGAAACTCCATACTGATTTCCAAAGTGGTAGTATTAACACCACTATAAAAGTGTTCCTTTTTCTCCATATCCTCTTCAGGTTTACAGTGTATTTTGACATATTATACATACATGGAGTATAACTTACCATTTTTGAGGTTGTACATGATGTGGAGTTACATTGGTCATGTATTCATATACAAACATAGGAAATTTATGTCCAATTCATTCTATGGTCTTTCCTATTCTCATCCCTGCCCCCTTCCCTTCATTCCTTTTCATCTAATTCAATTCGTCCCTCTAGCCACCCCTCTGCCTTATTGTATGTTAGCATCCATACATCAGAGAGAACATTTAGCCTCTGGTTTTGGGGGATTGATTTATTTCACTTAGCATGATAGTCTCCAGTTCCATCCATTTTACAACCTACATCTTAACCTTCCTCAGCTTAACATTCTCTGCAAAATTATATAATGAAATCAAAAGTTAATACTTTGACCTGAGTTGGCATTACTGTCACCCAGACTATGTATTTGATGGTCAAATATTATATAAAAATAGATGAAGTCACAATGTTATCTCCATACTTTGCAGATAAAGAGCTATGCATGAAGTATAGCTTCATGGACATAGAGTCTGTCATCTGATAGTCCTCGCTGAAATGGAATGGAAGAGGATCACTTGGTAAAACTCCTGTACCTCAAAGAAATGGAAACTTATAAGAATAACATAACTTCCTCAATGTGACAATCAGAACTGGCAGAAATGAAACTGTATGGTTAACTTTCTAATTCCTGGTTTTACTCAGTGTCCTTAATAGTTTATCAGTCAGAGTTTGGTGAGAAACAGAGCCACCAGGAGGAACATAAACATATTTTTTTTTTGCAGAAATTGGTCTTATGCAATTGTGAGGGCTGGCTAACTAATTAGTTTCTGTGAGGATCTTGTCTTCATGTCTGACGCCAAAGCTCAAAGTCCCCAAGGTAGGTAGTAGAGAAAGGAAGAAGGTGAGATGTGGAGAACAAGGACAGGCTGGAGCCCCATGGATGAACTGAAGCCTCCCAAAGATGGACGAGAACCTGGTGATCTCTCACAACCTCCCACCCACCATATACCTAGGCCATGATTTGGAGATGCTGAAGGAGGATCCAGGGGACGGTGGGGGTAGTTGTAGTCTAACAATTAAGAGATAAGTAACAATATGCCATGAGCCATGAAAACACCAGGCCTGCCCTTTCAAATATAACAAGCAAAATGACTGCTTCTTTTGTGTCCTTCAAATCACACAGAAAAGCACCTCCTACTCACCTTGACTAGAAACATACAAAGAAGAAAATTCAGGGAAACACAGTTCAGCCTGGCCAAGCTGACACATTACAAAGCACCCAGTTTTCATTATTCTACTTTGCCTGAGCCAGGCACTGTCCTGTGAGTCTTTTGGCAGTGACCTTCCAAGATGGAATGCCTTTGCATTTGAAGAACATATGGAGGAATACAAAACATTCCTTATTTCTGGAATGATAGCAGAAAAAATAGCACTGGCAGTGTCCTTTAATAATAGCAGCAATAATCTACACATTAAGTCATCCTGACTGTTTGTGTGTTTTAGAAAAAAGAAAACTCCCAAGAATGCCTTTCTCAACAGGGATCACCTTCCTCCCACCCGACATGGAAATGCCAGTTCCTGCTGGGAGTCCTGCTGCCCATCTTTATCCTTAGTTTCTTGTTATGGTTTAAGGATCAGGAGAAATAGCTTCCAGTCTGCCAGATTTCAGTAGCAAGAAACAGGATCGTTTTATTGGGTCAGTGGGTCAAGATCTAGGATGTTAGGGGACAGACAAAAGCTTACTTTGGGGCTGGAGTTGTGGCTCCGTGGTAGAGCACTCCCCTAGCACATGCACGGCTCTGTGTTTGAACCTCAGCACCAACTAAGAATAAATAAATAAAATAAAGGTATTGTGTCCAACTACAACTAAAATAAATAAATTTTTTTGAAAACAGCTTTCTTTCTTTCTTTCTTCTTTGTTTTTTTTTTTCCTTTGTTCAGTACTGGGGATTGAACCCAGGGCCTGCATATGCTTGGCAAGTGTTCTACCACTGAGCTATATCTCCAACCCTATTATTGCTATTATTATTATTATTATTATTATTATTATTATTATTTTTATTTTGAGACAAGTTCTTGCTAAATTGCTTAGGCTGGCCTCAGATTCCCAGGTAGCTGGGATCACAGATGACACTGCACTTGCCTCCAAAAACATTTCTCAAAAAACTCCCTTTTTATTTTAATCAAGATACAGTATAGCCATTAAGTACCTGGGCTTCTCAGGCATTCAAAGCAGGTTTCTCTAATTCGTGGGCTGCTTTTCAGGACTGAGCAGAGCTGAGGTCTGAGCCTCTCCTGCCCTTAAGAGGACCCAATGCAGAAGCCTCCCTGGACTCTGGTACCATAGATGAACCTTGTCACTGGTTCTCTCCATTGAGGTCATCTAGCTCACCTAATTATCCCCAAATGATTGACAATGATGGCATCCATATATGTTCTCCATTCTCATATGCACATTAAAAGATAGGTTTCCTCTGTTTTTTGATAGACAATTCAAAAGCAACAAATATGTGAAATATGGCAGAATACAAGAACATAACAATCCTTGCCTTTATTTTCTAGACACTTGTTATTATTTAAGTAACTTATATCTCACCTGAAATTTTGAAACATTTCAAATAACTGAAAAATCCCTCAGTGGGCTTCTGCATTTTTGTCCAAGGGTTGCTGGCACACAATCTCTTATAGTTCCTATATTCTTGTGTCTCAAGGTTTCTAGGAACGTGAATTGTGGCTATAATGACATTCGAGAGCAGGGGTCATGAACAATGTTAGGGGTCAAGTAGTAAATATTTCCTTTGGCTTTATGGTCAATGCTTCTACTATGCAACTCTGTTATTGTAGTATGAAAGTCATCATGGACAATACTTATCCCAACAAAACTTTATTTACAAAAACACATGGCCAGCTACATTCAGCCTGTGGGCTGTAGTCATCTCGCCCTTGTTCTATGGCCCTATACCTTTTCCATGTTTATAGGGCTTAAAGAAATGAGGCCCTAGATATTCACTCTACCTTTTTCAATCTCCTCTCTGCTCCCCATTTTACACTATTTTTGGTAGCACACCACTTTCCATGATGTCAAAATGTTATTAATCATCTGTTCTAAGAGTCTGTTGATATCCTGAGCACCTGCTTCCCTGATACCTCATTTTTGCTGCTTGTGTTCACTTACACAAAATCAACATCTCTTCACAGCACCCTAAAATACACATACAAGGCCACAAATGCATCGGCTCTTCTCACTGCAGAATCCCTTTATCCATAGACACCAGTCCCACCCCTCATCTCTCTCTTTCCTACAGTAAGGGATAAAATGTTTTACCCTAAATCCAGAGAATGCATCAGTTTCTTTTCTTTACTTTCTTTCTTCTTTTTTGATGCTGGTGATTGAACCCTGGCCTCATGTATGCTAAGCATAGTATACTACCACTGAACCACATCCCTAACCCATCAGTTTATTTTCTAAAAAACAAACAAACAAACAAAAATCAATCCCACCCTCTGTTGTAGGGATAGAAAAGGCAAGGCACCTAAGATAACAGAAAACAGTTTTATTTGGCTGCAGCCTGGTTCAGAAGGTACAGCTTTTGCTGTAATCAATTAATCCCCTGAGCCCCGAGTTCAGGTAGTTTCAGAATTTTATACACAACATGTAAGGGGAGGAGCTCAGAAGTACAGTTTACAGAAGTTCACATAAAAGCAGTTTGTTTGTTTTTTTCTTTCACTGTTCTGGGCAAGGTAACCCTTCAAGGACAACACCTGAGAAGGGGAGAGCTTCTTCTCACCTTTCTTTCCTCCCCCTGCCAGCTATTACTATTAAAGTGATGCTTTGGGACAAATCTCTTCCTGCCTACTGTGGATTACTGCAGGAGCCCTGTTTGGGGATTGGCTTGAATTGCAGTTGACTATGAGCCGTGGAGATTTGGCCATTGTCGCCACCCGTAGTCTCACGGGATTTTGTTGCGGGATCTGGAGTGACTTGGCCGAAATTGCTGATCGGGTCAGCGCCATTTTAGTGGTGTGTTTGGCGTGAGTTAGTTGTTAGAACCAGAGAGAAAAGTTATCAGAATAAAAAGCTGTTTGTCTCCAGTTTGCTTCTGAAGTTCTTCCCGCGGCTCCGGTGCTCCGAGCGCTTCAGGCGGCAACAGATTACTTCATTTCCCTTCTCCATCCTAGCATGAGATAGATTAAGCTTGTACTAGGCCAGGGCTTGAGCAGGTAAGTAAACAACTTACCTGAAGTCTCAGGTCATTCAAGAATATGTATCTCTTTGAAGGCCAATATTCTTTTGAGGAAAAAGTATTTTCTGCAATTTACTAACACAGAACAAAGCAAAGAAGAGAAGAATATGCACATTTTAAATAGAATGCATCTTAATCCTGGTCGCATTTCACATTTCCTAACATCTAGTAAAAAGATAAATCTTACTTTAATCCTTCTCATCACAATAAACTCCCAGACCTTTGATGTTTTGGGATAGAAAAAAGTCAAGCACAGTTGCCTTTAAAATTCTTTTCTCCTGCACCTACTGTTGAATAATCCATCTTGATGTAAATAGGTTAAAACTCACTCTCCCCATTGCCCTGTCCTAGCCAACTCCCTTCAGATCCCAGGGAGAATTTATCTGATTTGCGGTTCTGGGAGAATGTCTCAGGATGTGTTTACCATTTTAGAATTATGACACAAATAAGATGACTTTTGATGTTAAGAAAGTTTTGTTTTTTTGTTTCAATTTAAGCTTGTTAAATTAGTAAGAAAACAGGAATGGAAGAGTTTGTGTTCTGGTTTGAACAAGGATTGCCCCCTCTGAAAACTGCTGTTGATATATAATCCCCATAAAAAGTATTAAGAGAGTCAAACTTAATCAGACTGGTATCTAGAGGGAGATAATTAGGGTTGGATAAGGTCATGAGGGGGAGTCCCCATGATTGAATGCTGGTAGTTTTATCAGAAGAGGGAGAGAGACCAGAGAACACAGATGTGTGCATGCATACATGTTCACATGTGTACACACACACACACACACACACACACACACCTGTCTCCCTCCATATGATGCCCTGCACTGCCTCAGGTCTCTGACAGCACCAAGGCCATCACCAAATGTGCCCCAACCCCTTGGACCTCCAGAACCCTGAGCCAAAATAAATCTCTTTTCTTTATAATTTACCCAGCATGAGGTATCGTGTCATTGGCAACAGAAGACACACTAAAACAGTTATAAAATTTGTTTCCAGTGGTATGCCTGGAAATTTAATTCTAGAAAGATACTAGAATTTAAAAATATGACCAGGCATGGTGGAGTGTGTCTGTAATCCAGCTACTCAAGAGTCTGAGGCAAGAGAATTACATGTTCAAGGCCAGCCTTGGTAATTTAGCAAGATCCTGTCTCAAAATGAAAAATAGAAAGGTCTAGGTGTTGTAGGGACAGATGAGGAAAGGCACTGAAGACATCAGGAAACAGTTTTATTTGGTTGCAGCTGGGTTCAGAGGGTACAGCTTGTGCTTTAATCAATTAATCCCCTGAACCCCGAGTTCAGGTAGTTTCAGAACTTTATACCCAGTGTGTAAGGGGAGGGGCTCAGCAGTTTATAGTTTACAGAAGTTCACATAAAAGCAGTTTTTTTCTTTCACTGCTGTGGGCAAGTTAACCTTCAAGGACAACACCTGAGAAGGGGGGAGCTTCTTCTCCCCTTTCTTTCCTCCCCACTGCCAGCTGTTACCTTGGAGCTCAATTAGTAACTTCTCTTATCTTATAAATGTAGACATCTCTGTGAAGCTCCAGCTCAAGGCCAGAGGCCTTGTTAAAGAATTTGTCCTTTTATTATCACACTTTGCATTTGCAAACCCACTTCTACAAACTACTATCCTGGATACATGTTTGTGAAAAACAGGTAAGGGGTGTCTAACACCTAGAGGGCTGATTTCTTCCAGGCCTGTGGCCAAGTGAAATAGGGCAATAGGAAAATAGGGAGTTTATCTACATTGAACTCTTTTGTAGAGATTCTTTTGCTGACAGTCCTAAAATCAGCCATGGTGAAGATTTCTGGAGAAGCCCAATTAAAATTTTCTGTAAAGAAAGGGGGTGCCACTACACCTCCAAAAGAGAAATCCTGGTGTCAGCTCTTTTTTTAAAAAATCAATTCATTACACTAACATGCCAACAGTAATTCCAGAGTTCAAGGGCTGTGGGCAGTTATTGTTTTAGTTTGTTTGTTTGTTTTTTGTCCCCTTTATGTTTTCCTTACTTTTGAGGCAAGAGATAAATTACTTATAGGCAGATAGAAATGGGGACCTCAGAGTATGGGATCTTGACACCCCAGATTAAAAACCCTAAGCTAATGTTTATTTTTCGTTTGTTTTTGGCTGCCTGCCTGGCTTCAAGCCCATACATTCTGGTGTTGCTGCAGACTTCCTTGATTACACTAACATTAGCCACCCCTATTGTTTTGAACTTAAGCAATTAGTTTTCTTTTCAGGGATAAGTATACTGTGAACTCAGTTTGACAAAGACATTAAGCAACCCCATTATGGGAATAAGAAATTGAAATTGTACACTTTCAATTGAGTCAGGGAAAAAAAAAAAAAAAAAAAACAAGAACAACCAAGAGAGAATTTTCAATGAAAGCTTACCATCAAAACAGTATAAAAACCCCTACACAGAAAGCCACCAATGGGACCCTCTTTGGGACTCCTCTCATGCAGTGGGAGCATTCCTTGCTTGCACCTAATAAATCTGTCACTGAATTCTCACCCTCCCTCTGGTGTGCAAGAGAAGAAACTTCCAGCACTCACACGACCTTGTGTTACACTATGGCCCTATACATTCTCTACACTCACAGACCATCTTAAAGATATGGGGCCCTGGCTTTTCACTCTACCTTCTTCAGGCTCCTCTCCGCTCCCCATTTTACACTATTGTTTCATAGCACACCACTTTCCATGGTGTCAAAATGCTACTAATCATCTGTTCTAAGAGTCTGTTGCTATTTCAAAGAAGTGTAAGTGGGCTTCAGGCTCGTGGCCTCCTGAGCTCCTGCTTCCCTGAGACCCCATTTATGCTGCTTGTGTTCACTTACACAACATTAACATCTCTTCACAGCACCCCCAAATGTTCACACACAAGGTCACCAATGCATCCAGCTCTTCCCACTGCAGAATCCCTTTTACCAAAAGATACAGTCCCACCTCTCATCTCTCTCTTTCCTATAGACAGGGACAAAATGTTTTACCCTGAATCCAGAGACTGCATCAATTTATTTAAAAACAAAAAAATCCATGGCTGCCCTCCCCCCCGCACACCAAGAGGAATCCTGATACCTACTCTTACTTTATAAAAATGCAACTCATTACCTTATTGTACTAATAGGAATTCCAGAGTTCAGGGGCTGTGAACAGTTGTTTTGTTTTCATTATATCTTCTGTGCTTCCCCAGGTTTTTGTGTGCTTCTTGTTTTTTTTTTTTGTTTGTTTGTTTGTTTGTTTTTGTTGTTGTTGGACCTTAGATGTTTAATGGGGAAAAAAGACAGATAATGATCCCTTCCTCCATGAAGATTATAATCTGTGTTAGCAATTAGTAAACTGTGGCCTCCAGCCAAAACCAGCCCACCATCTGTCATCTGTTTTTGTATGACTATTTTTTTTTTTTTTTTTTTTTTTTGGTACTGGAGATTAAACCCAGGGGCACTTAACCACTGTGCCACATCCCAGCCCTTTTCTTTTTTATATATTTTATTTATTTTTTATTTATAATATTAGTATGTATTACAATTCATAATGCACATTTATAGCATCTTTATACATACAACTGTTTGTATACAAAGTATATTTGTACCATTCAGGTCTTCAATCATGCATTTAGGATAATGATATCCATCTCAT
This sequence comes from Tamias sibiricus, assembly GCA_025594165.1. NCBI lineage: Eukaryota > Metazoa > Chordata > Mammalia > Rodentia > Sciuridae > Tamias > Tamias sibiricus. Next base: position 133,040,469 of record CM046663.1, on the reverse strand, counting down.
TCAACCACCTTTTCTTCCCCCCCCTTGCTCCCTCCCTTCCCCTCCCTTCCCTTTGACCATTCTAGTGTTCTTCTAATCCTCCTATGTACCCCCATCCAACAACACTGTGAACTAGGTGAACTAGCCTCCTTATATCAGAGAAAACATTTGGTATTTGGATTTTTGAGATTGACTAATTTCACTTAGCATTATATTCTCCAACTTCATCCATTTACCTGCAAATACCATTATTTTATTCTCTTTTATTGCTGAGTAAAATTCCATTGTGTATGTATACCACATTTTCTTTATCCACTCATCTACTGAGGGACATCTAGGTTGGTTCCACAACCTACCTATTGTGAATTGTGCTGCTATAAACATTGAAGTGGCTGTGTCACTGTAATATGCTGTTTTTAAGTCCTTTGGGAATAGACCCAGGAGTGGGATAGCTGGGTCATAGAGTGGTTCCATTCCCAGTTTTCCAAGAAATCTCCATACTGCTTTCCATAACGGTTGCACCATTTTGCAGTTCCACCAGCAATGTATGAGTGTACCTTTTTCCCCACATCCTCTCCAACATTTATTGTTGTTTGTGTTCTTGATAGCTGCCATTCTGACTGGAGTGAAATAAAATCTTAGAGTAGTTTTGATTTGCATTTCTCTAATTGCCAGAGATGTTGAGCATTTTTTCATGTATTTGTTGATTAATTGTGTATCTTCTTCTGAGAAGTGTCTTTTCAATTCCTTAGCCCATTTATTGATTGGGCTTATTTATTTTTTTGGTGTAAAGTTTTTTGAGTTCTTTATATATTCTAGAAATTAGTGCTCTATCTTGTGTGCATGTATTAAATATTTGTTCCCACTTAGTTGGCTCTCTATTCACCTCATTGATTGTTTCTTTTGCTGAGAAGAAGCTTTTTAGTTTAAATCTATCCCATTCATTAATTCTTGGTAATAATTCTTGCACTACAGGATTCTTGTTAAGGAACTTGGGGCCTAATCCGACATGTTGGAAATTGGAGCTTACTTTTTCTTCTATTAGGCGTATTGTCTCTGGTCTAATTCCTAGGTCCTTGATCCACTTTGAATTGAGTTTTGTGCATGGTGAGAGATAAGGGTTTAATTTCATTTTGTAGCATATGGATTTCCAGTTTTCCCAGCATCATTTGTTGAAGAGGCTATCCTTTCTCCACTGTACATTTTTGGCACCTTTGTCTAAAATAAGATAGCTGAAATTATATGTATTAGTCTCTGTGTCCTCAATTCTGTACCATTGGTCCACCAGTCTGTTTTGGTGCCAATACCATGTTGTTTTTGTTACTATTGCTCTATAGTATAATTTCAAGGTCCGGTATGGTGATGCCCCCTGCTTTACTTTTCTTGCTCAGGATTGCTTTGGCTATTCTGGGTCTCTTATTTTTCCAGATGAATTTCATGACTGCTTTTTCTATTTCTTTGAAGAATGTCATTGGGATTTTGATTGGAATTGCATTAAATCTGTATAATGCCTTTGGTAGTATGGACATTTTGACAATATTTATTCTACCTATCCAAGAACAAGGTAGGTCTGTCTTTCCATCTTCTGAGTTCTTCTATAATTTCTTTCTTTAGTGTTCTATAGTTTTCATTGTAGAGGTCTTTTACCTCTTTAGTTGATTCCCAGGTAACTTGTGTGCTTCTTTTTAAACAACAAATCAGGGTTTCTGGGACGCCTAGCCTCTGTGCAGAGCCTGGGGTCCTGGAGAGGAAGGCGCAGCCTCAGCCCGCTCTGGCTCAGTGCGCCCCCTCGTGGACTGCCAGTGGGAGACCGTGGGCACTTCCCTGCCCTAGGGGTCGGCTGAGGCTGCTGGGCGAAATCACCTCCATCCCACCTGCTAAGGACAATGACCTTTTCTCAGCCTCTTCCTACTGTGCCCCTGCCCACCGGGACTGAGACGTCAGAGGACTTGCTTCTGTGGCTTGGGCCTGTCCTTCTCCGGGAAGGGGCCCGAGGCCCGGAGAGCACAGAGCCCCGAACCGGATGGAGCCTCGTCGGGAGAGGCCCTTGCCAACCTCGTGGTCGCGTCGCCGCCACTATAACGGGTGTAGCCGGCTGTGTGGCTGCCACTCCTGGTCATAGCTGCTCCGTTGCTGGAGTAGGCAGCTTGCCTAGTTGGGGCGACAGATTTAAAAAGCCTTGTTTCCCACATTTTAATTTAATTTGTGGCATTAGTCCTTTGGGGATTCCCTAGCACAGAAACCCACTGTCCCCGAAAGTGAGCAGTGCTGGCTCCATGCCTTGGCAGCCAAGGGGGTTGGAGGTGAGGGTCGGATTCAATCACTGAGACAGCGAGCTTTTGCGCACTCCAGCAGCAAGGCCGGGGTGGTGGGGGTGGTGAGGGATACTGCTCCTGAGATGCCCAGCTTTGGGGAGACACCACTCACCCCCATCGCTACCATCCAGGAGGCTTCCCTCTGGGAAAAATCTTTAATTTAATGTAAAATATATATATATATATATATATATATATATATATATATATATATATATAGTGAGAGTGTACTACATGTCAGGCACTACACACATTTTTAGTTTAATTTGCACAGCATCTTGCAAAGTTGGAATTATTCGCCTCATTTTACAGATGGGAAAATTGAGACTCAGGAAATTTGCCCAAAATTTTAGAGCTAGAAGCTAATATTTAACCATGTTTACAAAGCATACCCCTTGACTATTACATCCTTGTTTCCAGCTTCATTCATTCATTTATGTCATTTTATAAATGTTCCCTGAATGCTTACTGCATGTAGGTAACAACCATTCTAGGTTTTGAACATACAGTCAAGAATAAAGTGCTAAAAATCTCTGCTTGCATGAAATACTGTTCTAATGGGAGAGACAGATGGTAGGCAAATAAGTAAAGTATGTGGTATTTTATTTATTTATTCATTTATTGCAGTCCTGGGTATGGAATCCAGAGCTTCATGCACGCTAGGCAAGTGTTCTAGATAAAATGTTCTTGTTTTTCACTTGAGACAGTTCACTGAGGACATTGAAGAAGTTGAGGAGGAAGAGGAAGAAGAGGAGGAAGAAAATGAGGAGGAAGAAGAGGAGAGGGAGGATTAGGAGAAAGTGAAGAGAAAGTAAAGGCCAAATTGGCTCTGCTAACATGATAGGTATTTTATATGGGAAGAACAGTTCCAAGGAGAAAAGGATGAGGAAATTAATGGAAACTTCGTAGAAGATCTGTTGCTTCTCTTTTCTTGTGCCTCAGCTGTCAACAGCAAGATGTTGGCAGCTTTAAAGTGACTTAATATCTAACTGCAGGTGTTCTTGGCATTTAGTGGCTTGGCAGTTAACATTGTCCCTTGACAAAAAGTGACTGTCAAATGAGAGGTCACTAGGATTTCTGATCAAATTGAGCAAAGGATTTATAATGGTCTTAGTGCAATTTGCTAGAATATGGGGAAACTGTTTTATATATTGGTGAATCTCTGAATTAGAGTCCTATAAAGAGTGTTCCACATTCTTCATGTGAGTCCCCTGGGGATATTGTTGCCGTGCAGATTCATATTCAATGGGTCTGAAGTGAGATCAGAGTTTCTTACCCTCCCAGGTAGTGTCATTGTGCTGGTCCATGGAGCACTCTGGAGAGCAAGCATGTAAACTTTTGGATAGAGATTGCAATTGACTAATGGCAATTAAAAAAAAAAATCCAGGTGCTGCCTTAGAAAATCTGTGATTTAGATAGGAAAAAAGATTGAGACTCCATGACCTTTTGCTCAATGTAAGCTCATATAGGCATCTTAGACTATGAACAGGTAGAGACAAGGAAAAGAGAGAGAGAGAGAGAGAGAGAGAGAGAGAGAGAGAGAGAGAGAATGACTCTAACCAGTGCTGAAAGGAGACTGGAGGGACAAAGAGAAGAGCCTCTTAACAGTCTAAGGATGGCCTGAGGTCACTGAGGAAAGGGTCACCAGAGATCAAGTCCCATTGACTTAATACCTCATTGTCTGCAAGGTAGTTTGCAGCTGTCAGATGGTGTGTTATGATTTTTCTTTTGGAAAATTTGGTCCAATGGTGTGTGCTAAATGAGAGATAGCAACTATGTGCTTGTATGTAGAGAATACTGAAAATACCTATGTTCTCAGTACCAGATATGTAAAACCAACAGATGAACTCCCATCCCTTTACCCCATCTTCCCTGATTCTCGCTTGGACAAGCAAGGATTTGAGTAGAAAGGGAAAAGCCCAGAAAGAGGGGAAGAACAGATTCCACACCCTTTCCATGACTGGACTCAATCTCCTGTGGCACAGTGCTGCCAAAGTAAATGTCTCCATATGTCTTCAATAATAATCTTAAAATAGGAAGACATGTTTTATCCTAAAAGAAGTGGGTCAGTCATATGAGACTACCAAGCAAGTTCTTAGGTGGTGCAGATGTAGAAGGCCAGTGGACCACAATCTGAGGAGCAAGAGTCTTGGCATGTTTCCTCTTGGCAAGTTTTGGACAGGGCTTCTGTGCTCTTGGAGCAGAGCACAAGTACTGGGGCTGGAAGCCATGGGCTGTTATATTCAACCCTGACCACGTGGCACGACAGAGCCAATTGAGCACCAAGATGCTATAATGCAAAGGACTATTGGTCTGCTTAATTGCTGAGGAGTACTTACAACATCCAGAACCCTGCTGCATTTAGAAATCATGGTGCTCTTTGAGGAATATCCTGGATTTCATATGCCCTCTGGTTCAGAGCACAGACTCTGGAGTCAGGTTACCCAGAGAAAATCCTAGTTCCTCCCTGGACTGACTGTGTGACACTGTGCATGTTACTTAACATCTCTGTGCCTCCTTTAGTTCATCTTTGGAACAGGCATAATAGTAGTATCTATCTCATGAACTTATTCTGAGGATTAGAATCACTGGCATTTGAACTCAAGATGTTATGAATACTATCTCAAACTTAAATACAAATATGGTTGTGTCTTAGTCCATTTTGCTACTCTAACAGAATAACTGAGACTGCTGATTTATAAAGAACAGATTTATTTGGCTCATGGTTCTGGAGACTGGGAACTCCAAGAGCATGGCATTGGCACCTGGGAAGAACCTTCCTGCTGCATTATTGTGTGGCAGAGGGACAAGCAGGCATACAAGACAGAGGATGAGGCTGCATCTCATCCTTTTATAGGGAAGCCGTTCCTGCAACAACTAACCCACTCTGGTATTATGGGCACGAATAGAGTCACGAGCAGAGCCCTTGTGACCTAATCACCTCTTTTAAGGTGACATTGTTGTAGTGATTAAATTTCAACATGAGCTTTGGCCATTGTACACCATGGCTGCATCCAGATCCTGCCAGTCTGGGCTCTCTCGTAGAGGTAGGATGACATTCTGCTGGAGTGCAGGCCCCTGGCATGTGGTGGAAAATTGTGGGAGAAGTTGGCACTTCAGCCAGCACCAGAGCTCTTGTTGAATTGACTTTTCCTCAGCACACAGTTGTCATTCGAATGCAGTGAAGGCCCAGTTGCCATTTAGGTTTTTTCAAGAGCAGTCAGAATTACATATTTTTACTTGTGTGCTTCTGACTTTTAGCTATTAGACACTAGTTCACATTTCAGAACCTTCTGATGGTCCTGCTATGTGGGTAGATGACGCACAACTGAAGGCCTCTGGGTATGACCTATGGGTTGGGCATCATGCCCAGTTACATTTGTGTGGGAGGACACTGAAGCCTTGGCCCTACTCATCAGCTCAGGGCTAGGTTTCTAGTGGGTGTCTATAAACATTGCCAGTGAGAATGAAAGGCAATTATTGCTCTAAATTAGTGTGTTTTTTTCCAATTATTTCTAGAACTTTTCCGGTGCTGGGGAGTACCACTGCCAGCCACCATCACTTTTTATGACAGGACTAAGTGGAATGCCTGGAATAGAAGTAGCCCTTGATTCACAGATCAAAGCCTAGCGTATCCTGGCTACCTAAACTCCATGCATTCACTCCATGACGGTTCCTTCCCTTCTCTCTGTGACTTGTTTTACTGGGTAGTTTCAATCACATGTCCACAACCCTTTGATTTACTACAGTTTCCAATGAAAAGAAGAGAAAAGAAAGGAAAAGAAAAGAAAGGAAGGAAGGAAGGAAGGAAGGAAACCTTTAAAATGCCTCCTGGGAAGCAGGGCAGTCACCCAAATTATTGAACCCCTAGAGATAGGGTGCCTTTCCTGATGATTAACAATGTTGAGCATATTTCCATTTTTGTCATTCATATATATTATCTTCAGTATCTTCTTTGGTAATGTGTCTGCTCAGTTTTTTTTTTGTTGTTGTTACCTATATCCCCAACCCTTTTTAAACTTTTATTTTAGGACAGGGACTCATTAAATTGTCCAGGCTGGCATCAAATTTGTGATCTTCCTGCCTCAGTTTCCTGAATAGCTGGGATTACAGGTGTGTACCATTAACACCAGCCCTTGCCCATTTTTTTAATTGAGCTTTAAATCCTATTAAATTGTAAGGAGTATGTATTATCATGTTATCAGGTTTTTTTTAAAAAAAAAACAGCATGTTGAGATATAATCCACATACCATATAGTTCACACATTAAAAGTGAAAAATTCAGTGTAATTTGCAGAGTTGTACAACCATTGGCACAATTAACTTTAGAACATTTCATTCCCCTAAAAAAGAATGCCCCCTATCCTCTAGCTGTCAACCTACTTTTTTTGGGTGGGGGGTACTGGGGATTGAATCCAGGGGCACTTAACCACTGAGCCACATCCCCAGCCCATTTTTGTATTTTATTTAGAGACAAGGTCTCACTGAGGGGTTACTTAGGACACTTAAGGCTTCACTAAGGTGCTGAGGCTGGCTTCGAACTTGCAATCCTACTGTTTCAGCCTCCCAAGCCTCTGGGATTACAGGCATGCACCATCACACCCTGTTATCAACCCACTTTCTTTCCCTGCTGCCATCATCCCTAGGCAACTACTAATCTACTTTCCATGTATACAGATTTGCCTGGCCTGGACATTTCAAATAAATAGTGTAGTAGTCTTTCATATCTGGCTTTTTTTTTTTTTCCTCACCATACTGTTTTCAAGGTTCATCCGTGTAGCTTGCATCAGACTTCATTTTTTAAAATTACAGAATAATATTCCACTGTATTGCCACATCACAGCTTATCCACCTATTCTTCAGTTAATGCACATAGGGTTGTTTCAACTTTCTGGTTATTATGAGTAATAACCCCAGGAATATTTTTACAAGTTTTTTATGTACACATAATGTTTCATTTCTCAGTGGAATTTCTGGATCATATAGCAGCTCACTGTTTAGCCTTTAAAGGAACTTCCAGGTTATTTCTCAACATAGCCACATCATTTTACATTCCCATAAGTAGTGAGGGTTCAAATATCCACTTTTCTGCACCAACTCTTGTTATTATGTATCTTTTTTTTTTATTATTGCCATGTTAGTGGGTAGAAAGTGGTATCTTGTTGTAGTTATAAAGTATCCTTTGAAGTACAACTTTTTTTTTATTTTGAAGATCTTTTTTCTTTCATAGGCTGTGTTTTTGTGTTGTACTTAAGAAATTGTTGACAAAATCCAAATTCCCTATGTATTTTTAAATTTCCTTTTTCCTGGAAGGGGTACAGTTTTAGCTCTCAAATATATGTGTGTGGCCCATTTTGAGTTGATTTTTCTATAAGATATGAGGTTTTTCACCTGGCTATCTAATTGTTTCAGAACCATTTATCACCTTGGTGGAAATCACTTGGGGGTTTATTCCAGTACTCTTATTTTCAAACAGTTTTAACCTAGTACAAATTTTGCTCTAATGCTAGTCAATGGACTTGTATGTTAGAAGGTTTTCCAATTCTGGCTGATCCCTTGGGGATTCACCCCAGGAAAAATGCACCTTTCAGGTGGATGGTTCTTTCCCTCACCTGTAAAGTGGGGCTATGGAGCTCCTATTGAGGACTCAGTGAGACAAGTTTTTATGTACACATAATGTTTACACTCCTTTATACTCCTTGTAAAGGGCTTAGCACAGTGTCTGACACTTGGAATGCCGTTAAATCTGATGCTTATTTCTCAGTGCTCACTAACCCAAGCTATCATTGACAACTCCCTGGGCTGATCATTTTCTTCCCTGAAAAAAAAAAAAAATTGTTTTCCGCCTAGTGTCAAGCATGACACTCAGTTCTCCAATTGTCTTCTGTTGAATCTCTCTGTACATCTTTTGCTATTTAGACTTATTTTACAGGGGCATTCATCTAAGCTTATGGCCTGAAATTCTGCCTCTAAACTGAATATTCCCAAATTATATCTCTTGTCTGGAACTTGACTTTGAATACTAACCTGTATATCCTGGTGTCTACTTACCATCTCCACGTGGATGTTTTGCAGATCTTTGCCTTTTTGTCTCAAACTCATTCGCTCTCCTTCCCCTGCTCTATTTTGTGTCTCTGAAGGTGAAATGGTCTGACCCTCACTGACTGCACTTCTTATACTCTTGAATCAGCCTTACACTCTTGATTTAAGCTGTATTTGCTCTACTGGAAAGACTAGTGGGAGATGGGCAGGCAGAAGGAAAGGAAAGCCATGGTATTTCTGGCTTCCTTGAGTAGTGCATCCTACAGTACTAGCAGTATTAGCTCAACCTTTGGTTTCTGATGATAGTATCTCCTTACCCTAGCCCTTTCACTGTTGCTAACAATCTTTGGAATGCCTACCCAAACTCTGGCTTCCCAGCCATTCCATTACCTATATAACCATTTCCTGCGCTTGGAATGCCTCAAGTGATTTCTTTTTTCTGCTGTGGCTTTAGCTGGTAGAGTTCTCTAACAGGCATCTCAAAATCAACACATCTACAACAAACTTTAATTCATTCTCAAGCTGCTCTTCTTGCACTTTGTCCATTTTAATTTATGGCACCCTATTTTACTAATTGTAGTAGTGCCATCTTTGGCACTTTTCTTTTTCTCATACCTCCATCCAATCCACTAGTAATCCTGTTGCTTGACATACCTAGAATTGAGCATTTCTCTCCACCTCCACTGTTATCACCACCCTTGTCTAAGCCTTTATTAATTCTTGCTTGGATCACTGCAGTAGCCTTCTATTTCTCCTGCTTCCATGGTTGACCTCAGCAACCAGAGTGATCCCTCTAGAAACCAGACTGCGAAAATCCTGAAAATACTTCACTGACTTCTCATCTTGGTCAAAAGTTGAGCCCCAAGTTCCCTAACTATCTCTAGTACTTGCTGTTCACTCACCTCCACGATGCACATTTCTGATTCAGCTATATTGACCCAGTTGTTCTTTCTAGAATCTACAAGGCATAATCTAGCCTCAGGAATATGAGGCTGTCTTCATCCCAGAGTGTTCTGTCCCATCATCCACATGGCTCCCAACATATTCTTTCCCATCTGTTCTCAGATGTCACTTAATCAGAGTCCCGTATTACAGTACATAGCATCATTTTTTTCATTATCTCTTTACCTTATTATTCTTCATGGCACTTACCTCTACCTACCTCATACATTATATAGTTACTTATTCATGCTGTTTCTTCCCATTAAGATCTATAAGTGGCAGAACAAGAACTTTGGCTGCTATATCCCCAGTTTTAATAATGCCTGGCATTTAGTAGGTACTCAATAAAACTTTCATCGAATGAAATGATTAATAAACAACATGTGCACATCTAATACTCAGTTTCTTCCTCTTTTCAAACATCTTTAATAATAATAAAAATAAGATGTACAGAAAGACTACTTGGTAATCTGAGCTAATATGGAGCATATAATTTGTTTTTATTTATAGAGTCCACGTACCCCATACCGGGTGAAATAGGTGCCAACCCTGTAGGAGTTCCCGTGGCGGAGCAGGAGGCAGCGCCTAAGCGACCTGGCTGGTACAGCCTGCGGGTACAGCTAGGGACGCAGCTGGGCCTGGCCACCCAGACGCGGCCGCCACTCCGCCTCAACCTCTCACCGCGCATGCTCCTCTGGGGCTAGTCTCCTGGGCCCGCTCGGAAGCTACCCGCCAGGGCCAGGGCGGAGTCGCCGGGGCACTTCCGGTGACTGGCTGTTCTGGTTGGCTGCGCTAATAGCCTGAGCGGGGTTGCGGGTCCCCGCCTTCCCACCAGGGCCGCCCCGTCCCCTTTAGGTCCCCTCTCCGCACCCGGCGCCTGCAAGCAGACACTGCGACACGGGACAGTGGGCCCGGGAAGACTGCACCGGGTGAGTGCCGACCCCAGCTGTGCGGGTGTATGCAATTGCGGGTCCTCGTGGGAGTTAGTGGCTGCCTGCGTCTCCCTGTTTGGCCCCCTGTGCATCTTACCTGGGGAATCTGCGGGTTCCTTTTCTGCGGCGGGTGATCAGAGGTATCGCCCAAACACTCTGGATTAGGGGCTCTCTGGAGTGGCTCACTGGTCCTTGGGCTCTCTCCAGTTTCCTAGACAGGCCGGGGTCACCGGTCAAACAATCTGCTCAGATCCCCTATCCTGCAGAGACAGCCAAAATGCTTGATTCCCAGCCCTCCTTCCTCCTGGTCCTTTCCTCCCGTTATCTCCCCCCAGGTAGCCTGCCCTATGGCTCTTAATTTGTTATCCAATTGCGTGGTCAAAAGCAGACTTAAGCATCAGTCCTGGTTAAAATTCCAGCGATACTGCTGTTTAACCAATTGGCACTTTGTTTCTTATGCCGGTGTGTCCCGAGTTTCCTGAAAAGTGGACTTAATGGTACTGCCATAGGGATGTTAACTGACGAAACAGCCAAAGTTTGTTTAAGTTCTGACACACTGCAACAGCTTAACAGTTATTGTGTTGCTGCTCTTACTAGAGAAGTAAATGACAAGTTGCATTGAGGTCTTGTCTTTTGCCATGAACTATTGGACCGCCACATGCTGTCATTCAAAACCTATATTGTGCTTCTATTATGTGCTTGACATTTGGCTTGAGTCCTGAGGATACAAAGATTAATCAAATTAGACTCTGCCCTCTTGCCTGGGGTGAAATGAAGGCAGGCTGGCAGGCAATTAACTGATTATTACAAAGTAAAAGAACGTGAGATAAAGGTGCTATGAGCCCAGAATAGCACCCTGAATTCAACCTAGAGGGTCTTTTTTTTCCCTCTTTGATCACAAACAATCTCTTCCTTCATGAAAATTGCTTATTTAGAATGTTGAGAAATTAAGTGCTGTGGTGGGAAGAAAATTAACTGGGAGACATTGCATTGGAATAAACTTCAGCTTTCACTGTATGGAGTGTCCCCTGGTCTGCTGGTCCAGGTTCTTTAGAATAGACACTATATATGTATGTCTATATACAGCTGCTGCCAGAATCTTCTTTATTTTAAATTGTGGTAATACTTTTTTTTTTTTTTTTTTCCTTTTCATTCTACTCCTTATTGTGTAGTTGTAATGGAATTTGGGGAGGTCAAATTTATGATAAAAGGTAGCCCAGGACTTAACAGCCCTTCCTAACTGCATAAAGAAAGATACACTTGTAATTAAAAGCAGTGGTGGGCTTGTTTGTCATTGCAGACTCAAGATAACATTCCCTCCTGGAATTTCAGGGTTCTCTATTGCTCAGAAAAATAACGCTAGGAGGAATTGCATATGCAGAAGGGAATCAATTCACTTTTGCCATCTCCTAAGAACCAATTTCTTAAGACTTGTGGAATACTTGGTTTAAACTCAAGTCTTTTTTGTCTTTTTTTTTTAAACAATAGTGTTGAGGTATTATTGACACACAATAGCAGGGCATATTTAAATTGTAGAGTTTTTAGGTTTGACTTAGGTATTTACCTGTGATCCCACCAATAAGTGGGATCTGAAATGTTCCTTGCTTACCCTCTTGGTAATAATCCCTCCCTCCTGCCCCTGTTCTCCCCAGGTATTGGTTTGCTTCTGTCAACACAGATTAGGTTTTCTTTTCCAAAATTTATATAAATGGTATCAAACAATATTTTCTTTCTTTTTTTGGGACGTTTTTATGCAGCATAATTATTTTGAGATTTGGCCACATTTTTGTGTGTTCATTCCTTTGTATTGTTAAGTAGTATTCATGTTGCATAATTCATTTATCTGTTTGGAATATTTGTGTTTTTCTAGTTTGGGGCCATTACACACAAAGTCGCTGTAAACATTTATGTACAAGTTTTTGTATGGGCATATATGTGTAGGACTTTGTAAATGATTGTATTTATTTTTTAAAAATGTAGGAAGCCTGGGCAGTAGTCCCAACATTTCCTTAACCATCGGAGCATTCTTAGGAGAATCACATCCCTTCACCTTTACCATCCCCCCAGTCTTTGCTATGCCGTCATTTTGAGTCAGAAACTAGGATGAGCTTTGTTGATGGTTGCAGAATTTCAGGAAAAAGAGGAGCTGACTTCTTCCTTTGTTTTTCTGAAGGCTCTCTTTTCTTTCGTTTCACTTTTTCTCTCTTGAGTGACAAATTTGAATCCTGACATATAATTTAGGGGCAAGGACAGAAGTAAGTAAATAATGGGAGGCAAGAGCTAATGATGACCAAACTTAAAAATGTTTAAATCACAAACAGAGAGGAAAAGGTGAGAAATTAATAGGTTCCAGAATTTTATGACACTCCTTTTTCTCATACTGTCTGCTTCTAAGTTCTGCCTCCTGCTATTTCTCTAGGAACAATTTAACTTTGTGGTGAGGAAGCAGGTGATTGTGCTGGGTTCCAAAGGCCACATGTTATCTGGGGTTGACATATTGGAAGGGTTGTTTTTAAAAATTTTTTAAATATATTTTTAATTGTTAGTGGACCTTTATTTTTATTTATTTATTTATATGCGGTGCTGAGAATCAAACCCAGTGCCTCACACATGCCTGGCAAGCGCTCCATCACTGAGCCACAACCCCAGCCCCCCCACCACCACCTGTTTTGTTTTTTCAAGTAAAAAAGACGGCTCCCTTTCTCCTTTCAGCAGCCACAGTCATTTGCTTCATATTTGTCTTTCTCCTAACTTTTACTTGCCCTAAACTTGGTTCAGAATGTTCTGTGGGAACCTTGATCTTCCAGCATATTTTTGTGTAGTAAAGTTTGGGCAAGTAACAATTAATTTTTTAAAAATACAGAGTGAAAATGCAGTTCTTGGGGTTGGTGGCCTGTATCATCTTTGGGATCCTGCATTCTGAGGGGCCCAGAGGGAAGGTGGCAGCTGTGGATCCTGAAGCATACATGAATATAGTAAGTTTCTCAAAGTCACAGACTTTTAAAATGCGACTTAAGGTAACTGTTATTTCCTTAAACCCAGTTATGAAACCTCAACTACATGAGACCACAACTCTAACATATTTTTTATAACTCATTATGTTTTTCTATTTCTCTGAATCTTAGACTTTTTCCAGCAGATGATATATATTTAAAGAACCTCATTTGACTGTTGGAAGTCTCACAGCACCTATTGCAAGAACATTATTTCTGAGTGCTAGTTTTAGAATATATTGAAAAAAGATCATCGTTCAGAATTTTCAGGGAACATACCTAAATACAAAAGTCAAAGTATCTGAAAAAAAATTGTTAGAAGAAACAAGCAAAACTAACCCCTTGATTAATGATTGCATTTCAAAGTTATTAATCTTAAGTAAATCATCAACTCTGGAAAAGCCTCATTTTTGGCATAAAATATTGGAAAAACACAGACTAAAGGAAACAGCAACTTTGATAGAAAATGCAGTGATCCAACTGAAGAATCAGGTAACCTTAGAGATGGAGCAAAATTCATAGTAACCAAGAGAGTATGGCCCTATAATAATAGGGTCTTAAGGTTAAGTTTTTGTCCCAAAACTTTTCTTTAACTTCCCCTTCTCTTAAAAAATTCTTTCCCATGAGAATAATAAAATTAAATACTTCCAAGTATTTATGGGTAGAGAGGATAGTAAGTACTTATTATTACATAAATCTGTTAATTCATCTATATCCCATTAAGCTACTGTGCCCTTTGGATCTTTCCTTATGGAGAAGTGAATTTGATCATAATTCCTTGTTTTTTCAGCTTTCTTCCCCCCTACTGCACCTTGATACCCTAGTGTAATTTTTTTAGTGCATTGATAAAAATGGATTAATTGTTTTACGCTTTATTTCTTAGGATTAGAACTCTTAAAACAAGGAGATGTTAGCTGGTGTATTTATAAAAGAAAGACAAAGAGTATTTATTTGTACCTGGTAAGCAGGATGGAAACAATGAGGTCCAAAGCTATGGTAAAATTAGATATGCTTGGTGTAGAACGTGCTAGAACGATGAAACTGAAGATGAAGCCAACACCTGTTGCCATGAGAATTTATTCTCATGATGGAATGTTGGCTTTTAGAATGAGCAGACTCATATGTGGGTAAGGATTGATTTCTTAAATAAAGCCTGGGATATGTCATTGATGTGTTGTCTTCTCCTCTGCCTGTTAGTGTGGGAGATTGCCTCAGATTCTGTCCATAGAATGCCCTTTGCCCTTTCTCTTCCCAGACTGAAATCATCACTTACTGGGGATTCCCTGCTGAGGAATACTTAGTGGAGACAGAAGATGGGTATATTCTGTGCCTTCACCGAATCCCTCATGGGAGGAAGAACCATTCTGACAAAGGTATGGGTATTTTCTGAAGCGTGATAGAACAGCTCTTAAAGTAACAGCATTGCTGGAATTTGGCTGGTTTTAGTGTCAGTAATCAAGTTCAGATTTAACTGGAAACCATTAAAATGGGATGAGTTTTAGGCCAGAGTATTAAATGTATCATATTTATACAAGGCATAGAAAAATGCTTTTAAAGAAGTAAGGATGACTCAACTAATTTCATATTTTGCTTAAAGGTTCATAGATCAAAATCCTCTGAGGATATAAGGAAATGTCTCCTTTCTTTGTTTTATCTTATTTAATGAAATGTTTTGAGTATTAAGTAGAATGAATTCACATAGTTTAAAAATCAAAGAGAATAAAAAGACACACAGTGAAATACCTCCCTCCAATCTCATTCCTCATTTCTCAAATTTTTATGTAACCTTCTGAAATCTCTTTATCTAACTCCAAAAGTCTCATTAGAAATAAATACAGACATGGACTTTTATTGTTTCTCTTTGCCTCCTTTTAAATTCAAGAGGGGTTATATAATACACATTGTTTTGTTCTTTGCATTTTTTGCTTGGTATCGCAGGGGTCTTTCCATACAACACACAGAACACTTAGTCTACAGATACATAATATTCTACTATGTGGCTCTATCATGACTTAGTTAACAAGCTTTCTATTAATGAGTACTTGTGCTATTTTCAGTTTTGTATTAATGATACCCCCATTTGCCAGTGACAAGTTCTGTTCCCTCAAATTTTGAAGTTTGAACATTAGAGAAGCATGCCGAGGCAAGCATATAAAGCAGGGTTTATTTAAAAGGGGTAACATAGACTTCTCCCAGGTGGGAGAAGGGGGCCATTTCTGGTATCCTGGTATGCCAAGAAGTGAGGCAGGTCTGCCTTTTTTATATGTCTTAGGCTTCCTTTGTTCTCCTGCTCTTCCCCTATCTCTCTCCTTCCTGCATACGTGACCAGGCCCAGTGACCAGACCCAGGAACACTGGGTGGGATGGCCAAAAGGTGAGAAGCAGATGGGCAGAAGGGGGAAAAGCAGGATGCTGCAGTCCAGGACACATTAATTAACAACTTCACAGCTCCCTGTAGGGAGGGGCAATTCCTGGGACAGGTTACCTTAGCAACAGGTTGGAACAGGATACATTCTTGATAAGAGTGGAAGAAAGGCTCTAAAGGAATTAACATTTCACTCCCTCAAGGATAGTCTCCAACTTCCTGGGACTCAAAATTGGCTTTCTTGATCTGACCTGACTCGATTTACCTATCTATACGACTTCCTGTCTAATTCTGGCTTCAGTAACAGACATTGCTGCTACAAATAAATAAATAAATAAATAAATAAATAAATAAATAAACCCTTTATGTATGCAAGTTTATTTATAAGATACATTTTTGGAATTAGAATTTATGGGTCAGAGAATATATGAATTTATGTTTTTGGTAGATATTGTTAAATTGTTTTCCGTGTGTGTGTGTGTGTGTGTGTGTGTGTGTGTATTTTTTCATTTTATAAGGCAAGCAAATCTTTGGTTTCTGATGCAGTTGAAGGGATTTCTAGACAGACTACTTGAATCTGTTAAATGGATATAAGAAAAAAACAGATTTTTACTCAACCATCTCTCCATATGTAGCCTATTCTTTAACATTTTCTGTTTATAAAAATTTCTTTAGAAGTGAGGGTTTAGATTGATGTAATTGGGTAACTATCTCTTCTTCAATGAAAGTTTTATGTGGGCAGAAGCACATTCTTTACCTCAATTCCTTCCCAAATTGTTAAAATAAACTTAAAAACCTTTTGTGTCAACATGAACTTTGTATCTCTATATGCTTTGTTTATTCTTAATCTAATATTATTTACCTATTTTTTTCCTCTCATAAATTCTACTTAGAATAAGGTATTTAATAATGCTTAAGTGACTGTGAATAAACATAATGTTCGTTTTTAAATTTAATTTCTTACTCTTAAAAATCTTTAGAGCTTGTAGCTACAGGTTATTAAGCTTTCTTTTTATAAATGTGGTGGAGAACGAGTGATGAACTGCAGCGAGGGCTTCTCATTTTCCTCTGCTCGGAACACACAAAGCGCGCATTTTATGCCAGAGTGAGCATATCATCTTGGTTTTCATCCCTTTTTATTTCCTTTTAAAGAACAATCCCTCTATACTAATTTCAGATCCCACATAAAGAAAAAAATATATATATTTTTCCCTCTTAAAATTAGTTGACAAATATAACGAAAGTCATTGTTAAAAAGTGTAGAAACCTCAGTTTCTACAAACACACTGAGAGAATGTATTTCCTCTTGTCTTTCTGTGTCCGCCTCCTGGCCTTTTCTTTCCATACACATAGGACTCTCTGCCCAAGAAGGTATATGTATCACACTTGCAGGTGAAGGTGTGGTGCCCTGGAATATGAATAAAGTAAACATGATTCTTGATAGGAAGGAATGAAGAAGTATCAGGTGATCTTAGCGCCAGAGCTGGGTCTGCCCCTGACATCTTGGGTGCTTCACACCTCTGTGTGCCTCGGAAGCCTCGGAGTCTTCTTCTTTAACAACAGTTGATTGACTGGGATGATCTCACAGTTCCTGTTTAATTGTTATCACCTTCTGGTTCTCTGGGTTATATTCTTTATTATTTTTTGCGGAGGCAGGAGTGTTGGTAGATAGGGAAGTGGGTACTTTTGGTCTTCAGAATGGGGAATATAAACCAAAAGTGCTCTAAGCTAAGTGTGGCCATAGCATTAGATCCTCATCTTCTTTCTCTGTTCTGATGAGGTCCCCATCCCCAGCAAGGGATCACTGATATGTATATCATGCTTGCTGTGAGCTAAACTCAGAAGAAACTTTTCCAGGAAATCTGTGATGAAGAACTCAGTTCTCTAAAGGAATGTGATCTTCCTAAGAACTGCATAGGTACTTTTTGAGGTTTGCTTGCCTGAGACAAACCATGGGGCAGAGGCCTTACTGTCTTTCATGTCTATTCAAGAGCAATGTTTCTCATGCTGTTTCATTGCTGTTGGGTCAGAGAATATATGAATTTGTGTTTTTGATAGATATTGTTAAATTGCTTTCCATGTGTGTATATGTGTGTGTGTGTGTGTGTGTGTGTGTGTGTGTATTTTCTCATTTTATAAAGCAAGCAAGTCTTTGGTTTTAGAAAAGCAAAATAGACAAAAAGAATACATAAGTCATACTCAAAAAAGAATTCTTCATCTTCTCTTGCATGCCACTTCTCCTGACTTCCTGTTAAGAGCACCCTTCCAGAGACCTACATTGGAAACTGCAGAATCATTCTTGATGCCTATCTTGAAGCAGATGTCAGGTCCTCTCTGGGCCACCCATGCTACATCCCATCAGTTCATTACTTTCTTGCTTTCCCTGACCACACCTTAAGTTCTTGTTACCATTTAACTGGGCACTCTCAGAAGCTAAGAGAGGCCCGAGTGACTTCCGTTTTCAAGGCCCCATATATTAAAGCAAAGAAATAATTTCAAAATGGGAATTTGAGAATTTAGTATGATTTAAGAAATGAATGCTTTTAATACATACAGAATAATGCTATACATCTGTACTATTTACAAATAATTACAAGATATGTTAAAACATTATTCACTTATTGGGACCCCATTACTTGTGGAAAATGAGTTTTCAGCTAAATGGTGAACATCTTTCAATTCTGTTGTAGCATGCATAGCTTCACTTAGAGGTCATTGCAGGTTTTACATGAACACAGGGCTGGACCAATTGGCTCCTCTGCCCATGTTCTCTAGTAAGCTCTGCTAACTGCTCTCCATGCTGCCATCCTCCCTGTTCTCATCTATATTACATGGTTTTATAGGATGAAGTTGCTTAAAACCCAAGTATAATTGTGTGTTTTTTCTAGGCAACAATCTTCAGGGGTCTAGCGAGTGAAGACACACACCTTTCTTAATATTCTTCCTGGCCATTATCTGTACTTTTCACCTTCATCCTATGTGGTGGTGGTCCTTGGCTACTTGGAGTATTTGTGTATTGTTTTCCACTGTTAAACAACCTTCTCATCAAGGGTCGAGCTGCTCTTGCTATTTGCTAATTCCTTAAAGGAAGTGAAATTCAGAAATTTATGGGGAAGTTATTCTATTTTCCATCTGTTCAGCCTGTTTTAGAAAGTCATAGTACTAAAAAAAATCTCAGGTTTCTGCTTGGGCTCTCTACTATAGAAAGCTTCTAGTTTTAACACACTCCCCTGATAGATTTGAACATATCTAGACCTTTGTGTTCTAGGCCAGCACCCTCACCTTGCAGAGTGAGAAAGCCAGGCTCAAAAGGCACAAGAGATTTGCCTCAGGTCAAAGGGTAATCTGCCTTCCAGTTTGACTACAAATTCAGAGTTCCTTAATTTCTGAACGAAGCCTTATGTAATCAGTGTTGAGCAAGTTGATCCCATGATAGTTATAATATATATATTTTTTGGCTAAAACAAGTAAATGCTGGTTGAATATTCAGCTAGGACAGAATATTAAGGAAGGTGTACATATCTTTACCCATTAGACCCTTGCATTGTTTATTTTTAATTTTAACATTAAAAATAAAACACATTAAACAGCAACAGTGACATGGATTACTAATTGTCTAATTGGGAAATCAGCCAATCAAAGAAAGCATCAGAATGGCACATCTGTTTCTGAGAAGTTATGTATCTGATAGCCCGGTGGGTGAAGTGGCATCCTGGGCACTAAGGACTTGGGACAACTATGGCAGCATGCAGGAACAGGCCTGTCAACTATGGCCTATGCAGACTTTTCAGGGGTGTCCATTAAGCTTTTTGAGTCATCCATGAAAATTCACAGCATGGCTTTATGTGTTAGGTTTTTGGAAGGGAAGGCCATCACCCTGTGTTTTGCTTTGCTTGTTTATTTCAGAATGATGGATGGTTTCTGGATTTTTTTTCCTTCCTTGCAGAAACTCTTCCCTCTTAAAGAATCCATTTTTAAAAAAATAAATAAGCTACACGTAGGCCTTGATTATCTGGTGTGTAATTCCTTGCCCGCAGGGGCACTGAACAGATGTGGGTACAAGCCTGAGCTTGGTGACTGGGGTTGAGCTCATGCCCAGGCTTGCCAGGGGCTCTGATGTGCATTGGGGAGGGACATGCATTCAGATCCATTGCCTAATGGGGGAATATGCCTCGGTGCCAGCTGCACTGTTTGTCTCATATAATCAGGTTGGGACTAGGAAAGCAAAGAGTCAGGGTAGAAAGGAAGAGTGTACGCTCCTCCCACCCCCAGGCCTCCTCTTCCTCCTGGCCATGTGCTAAGTGTCACTTGTCAGGGGGATTTCCCCAGCTGCTCAAACCAGGTCAAGCTCCTAGGGCTACATATTCTGAGTTCTCTGTGTTTCTTTCATATCAGTTAAGACAATAAACTTAACTTAGGTAGGCAGTCAATAACATCTATAACCTTTGTCTTCCCTATAGAACTATGAGCTCCTGGAGGCTGAAGTCTTTTCTGACTCACTTGCTTGTCAATTGGTCCAACCCAAGGCCTAATCTGTGCACGAACCCTCCTGCAGGCTTCCCGGGACTGGGTAGAACAAAGCATTGAGAATTCAGAGTATCATTGCTCTAGGCCACATTTGGATTAAGGATTTCTTCTTCTGGGCTCCAGACAATTTGTAGGTTTATTATGGTGAATAAAACTGAAAGCTACATTGCCTCATGGTTAAGTATGAGCACATTAAAAGTGCCAGGCCTGGGCTTAAATTTTGGTTTACTACCCTAACTAGCTATGTGACTCAGTAGCTCCTTACTTTGGATTAATGAAAGTCTACTCTTCCCCTACTTTTTTTGTGGTGCTGGAGGGCTAATCAAGAGCCTCATGCATTCTAGGAATGTCCTATACCTGTCAGAGTGGCCCATGGACTTTGGATTGGTCCAGAGCCAAAGTCTGTTTTGCTGGGTATTAAACTTTTCTGAATTGCTCAGTGGTATGGACCATCCTGGGGGAAATACTAATTTTGCATCACTCAGTATGAAGCAATGGGAATGTAAGTGTGTACCTTATCCAAAGTTCTTGTTGCCATTTTTCCTAGAATTTGCCATTGCAGAGATAGAAGGCTCCCTCCAATGGGATATACAGGCTCCTCTCAAATTAGCAAGAAGCCAGGCTGACCTTCTGGGGTGGAGGAGCCAGTGAGCCTTGGCTGTCAGGCTGGGTAGAGCCTCATAGTTCTGGGGCAAGGCAAAGACTTAGCACCTCAGAGACACCCAAGGAATCAGCTTGAAAGGTAGAATTCTGGGTCTTATCTGAGAACCCTTAGGGATGCACCTCAGGGAACTGAATGGTTTATAAGCTCCCCAAGGAAGTTTGATGAGCAGCCAGGTTTAGGAGTCACTGGGTAGACTCTAAATAAATACATATACATAAAATATTGCAAGCAATTTCATAAAGGAGTTTGGGGATCCTCTGAAACGCATATATAGGAGTGTTAGAACTTAAGAACTGCAAGGGTAGATGGAAGCAAAGCTAAAAGGATTCTTGTGAAGTCATCTACCATAACCTTGAAAACAGTCATATCCCTCCCAGCCTCACCCTTCCCCAAGGAGTCTGTCAGTGAGTGGTGCAAGGCAAGCACGGAAACCATTCTGCTTGCCTCTGGCTCCACCATTGCTGACCCTGGGGCTGCAGCCAGCTTCCTTAGCCACACTATGCCTCAGAGTCCTCATCTGAAAAATGAGGATAAAGGCTAGTTGCTGACTACATTAGAGTTCTGTGACTGCTTTAACAAATTACCACTAATAGTGTGGCTTAAAACAACAGTCCCGCCCCCTTCCCCGCCCCAGTATGGGGATTGAATGCTGGTTTGCTTTACCACTGAGCTACTTTCACATCCCTTTTTATTATTTATTTATTTATTTATTTATTTTAGTTTGAGACAGAGTCTCCCTAAGTTGCTGAGATTCTTGCTAAATTGCCCAGGCTGGTCTCGGACTTGAAATCCTCATGCCTCAGCCTCCTGAGTTGCTGGGACTTCAGCTACATGCCACTGTGCCTAGTATCAGTTTGTTTGTTTGTTTTGTTTTGTTTTATTCTGGAGTTCTGGAGGTCAGGATATTGACAGGGTACTGTTTCTTCTGGAGCCTCCAGAGGAAGATGGGTTTTCATTGCTTCCAGAGGCTGCCTGCCTTCTGTGGCTCCTGGGCTTTGCTCTATCTTCAAAGCCAACAGTTCACATCTTCCAATCCCTCTTTCCCTCCAGCCTTGTCTCCCTTTGATAATGACCCTTGTGGTTGCATCAGGCCTACCTGGATAATACATGAAGATAGCCCCATCTCAAGATCCTTACCATAATCTGCAAAATCCCTTTTGCCTTCTAAGGCAATATATTCTCATGTTCTGGGAATTAGGATGTGGCCATCTTTGGGGGTCCATTATTCCACTCACATCCACTCAGCTGTTAGGTGACTTATCTGAGATGATGCATATAAAGTGCTTAGCACAGTATCTAACACATGGTTGACCCTTGCTATAATTATGATTTTATCACCACTTCATTTTACCTTTCCTTACTGTGCTTGTGTTCTAATGATGTTTACTTCATTTATGTATTTTTATCGTCAGGGGCTATTATTTGTTGAGCTTTTCCAGGAATACCCATACTTCAGAGAAGTTGAGTAAGTCCTACAGGGTTTCATAGCTGGTGAGAACTAAGGGCTGATTCATGCCAACACCCTCAACTTTGGCCTCCTTCCTCCTTGCTCTTGGTTCTTCCCCAGGCCAGGCTGGTTTTTTGTTTTTTGTTTTTTTGTTTTTAATATTTATTTATTTGCTTTAGTTGTACACAATGCCTTTATTTGTACGTGGTGCTGAGGATCGAACCCAGGCCATGCACGTGCCAGGCAAGCGCTCTACCGCTGAGCCACAACCCCAGCCCCCAGGCTATTTTTTCACAAATATTTTAGATGGCAGTGGAGTCCCATCAGGACTCAGTGCCATGGCAGAGAAGGTCAGTGCCTTGGAGGGGAGAGGAACTTCCCTGTCCACCAAGTCATCTTCCTCCTGTGGGACCACATTCAGTTTCAGAGCCTAGTAACCCCTCCTCACTTCCACCCGTGGCACGGCCGGCCGCATCAGGTGAGCAGCACTGTGGTGAACCACCACTGGGCTGCTTAGCTATCCTGGTGCTGCTTAGGTGACCATGATGAAATCACTGGCCACAGCCCTCCTAGAGCCAACTACACTTTCAAGATGAGTGAATTTTTTGTGATTGTTATTGTCACTTATTTAGAAGTTTATAAGTTCAAATTTTTCTCCCTCTCCCCCTCCCAACTCTCTCTCTCATTGAAGGTAGGGAGCCTACCCATAAATTCTGTGTCCACCACAGTGCTTTGTAGAACTTTCATAACAAACTTCATCTCATTAATGTAGCATTATAAAACTGATCATTATACAGTCATCAGTCAAATGTATTGACCTTCCAGTAGACGTTCCTGTGATGTGATTTTAAGCATATTGCTTCAAATGAACATTTGAAGGGAAAGAAATAAATAAAAAGCAACCATCTTATTTGCTTCCTATTGTCTTCTCCCAGGACGAATGTCAGATGTGTGGCCCTGCAAGTGCAGAGGCCTGCAATTTTGTGATTAGCAAATCTTAGGAGTTATTTGGAATCTGGTTTAGGAGTCCTACTATTTAACTAACAGGAGCAGCAGCCCTGTGCTCCACAGCTCCAGGGCATGCCATTTATGTTGTCATGCATGTGATGTGAACAATGCCTCCTGGAGCTGACTACCAAGACCACCTTGCATCCAAGGAACTGTCATTTAAAAACAATTTATTAATTGCCAAATATAGTTGGCTTTCCATATTTAATGGGGTTTGCATCCGTGAATTCAACCAAACAAGTTGTGTCTATACGTAACAGGAACATACTTTTTTCATTATTTCCTAAACAATACTGCATAACAACTATTTACAAAGTATACATTGTATTAGGTATTATAAGTTACCTAGAGTTAATTTAAAGTGTGTAGGAAGATATGTGTGTAGGTTATATGTGTACACTGTGCTATTTTATATAAGAGACTTGAACATCCACAGGTTTTGGCATCTGCCCAAGGAGTCCTGAATCCAATATACAGCGGACACCAAGGAGCCACTATATTAGGACATGAGCAGAAGTAAAAATGTGCCAAGTCACTTTCAGTCTCATCATCCTGACGAATCATTCTTCCTATTTTTCCTTGATATTTTAAACTCCTTCTCATGGACATGTGTTATTTTTGCATAGCTGTAGTCTAGTCTATAATTTTGTATCTTGTCTTCTTTTTTTCTTTTAATGTTGTTATAAGCTTTTCTGTGCCATCACAGTCTCTGTCATTGTTGATGGCTTAATGATTGCACCGTGGATTACAATTAATTATTCAAATGCTTGACAATGAGCTTATTACCAGGGTGTCACTGTTACAAAAGATGAGCAAAAGGCCAAGGGAGCTCCCATTTGTTCATTTTGACCTCTGTGACAGTCCCTGTGCTTGACACTTAATGGCCTCATTTATTCCTGTTAATTATTTATGGAACATAGACTTGATATGCAAATTAGTAATATGAACTGATGTATTTGAACTCTGTGTGTCAGACACTTTGCTAAGAACTTTTCATGTAATATCTACATCTAATTACTCACCAGAAGGTACACATTATGGTTTCCAGTTGGCAGGGATGACTATTTCAAGGAATGTTTAAATACCTTGCCTAATGTACCACATTAGAACCGGGAAAGGGCAGATTTGAACCCCGATTTGTTTGACTCAAAAATTCACAGTCAACTCTGTGAGGGTTTTTCCCCTCCTGCTTTTGTTCTCTGCTGTGTCCCCAGTGCTGGCACATGGTTGGTGATGAATAAAAGTTTGTATGAGGAGTGACTGAATCAGCAGGTTGAAGCAGGTTGAAGTCAGGCTTCTTTGGCTCCCAAGTCTTTGCTTTTTTATGCTGCCTCAGTTACCAATGAGCAGAAAATAAATTCATATGAGCACACATTTGTGAATTGATATGCATGTGATTTTTTTTTCCTACTTAACTCTTTTTATTCATTTTACTTAAAGAATTTTTGTATTGAATTTTGATAGTTTTAGAAAATTTTTAGGTTCACCACAAAATTAAGCAGAAGAATGGAGTAACCAAGGACATTTGGTTACTTCCAAATATTTGAAATTATTAATAAAATTATTATAAACAGCAATATACAGAGACTTCCCGTGTCTCCTGCCCCCATACATGGATAGCCTGCCCCTTTATGAAGATTCTCCAATTGTATGTTTGTTACAGTAAATGAACCTATATTGTTGCATCATTATCACCCAAAGTCCATACCTTACATTAGGGTGCTCTTTTGGAGTTGTACATTGCAGGGGGTTGGACAAATGTGTAATGACCTTTATCTACTACTATAGTATTATTCAGAGTTTCACTGTTTCCCAAATCCTCTTTGTTTTGCTTATTCATCCCTCACGTCTCTCCCCCAACACTTATGAGCCACATCCCCAGCCCTTTTTTGTATTTTATTTAGAGACACTATCTCACTGAATCGCTTATGGCCTTGCTAAGTTGCTGAGGCTGGCTTTGAATTCATGATCCCCGGCCTCAGCCTCTGGAGCCACTGGGATTACAGAGTTCATTTCCTTTTAGGACCAGTTAATACTTCACTGTCCATATACAACACATTTATTTATCCATCCACTTACTAAAGGACATCTTGGTGACTTTCACATTTTAGCAACTATGAATAAAGCTACTATAAACATCCACGTGCAGATTGTTGTGTGGAAATAAGTTTTCAAATCCCTTGGTTAAAATCCCAAGAAGCATGACTGCAGAATTGCAAGGTAAGGGCCAGGGTTGTAGCTCAGTGGTAGAGTGCTTGCCTAAGAATGTGTGAGGCACTCAGTTCCATCCTCAGCACCACATAAAAATTAAGTGAATAAAATAAAGATATTGTGTCCACCTCCAACTAAATAATTATTTAAAAAAAAGAATTGTGTGGTAAGTTACATTTAGTTTTTGTAATAAACTGCCAAATTCATTTCCCACGTGGTTGTACCATTTTACATTTCTGCCAGCAATGATGAGAGTTCTTATTTCTCCACATTTGTGATGGCAATTGGTCTTATCGGTGTTTTCAGATCTTGGCCATTCTAGTAGGTGTACAGTGATATCTCATTGTTGCCACATGTGACCTTTTTCTATTGCTTTATTTTGTTAGCTATCATTGTGAGAAACATAATTACTGCAGCAAATTGTAGAAACATTTTGTATGTTCTTAAAAATGTATTCAAATTCTCTTCCATGATTAAGTCGATGTGCTTTGTTACAAGACATGCAAAAATAGTCCACTTTGCTGCTACCTTGTCAGCACTGTTTTTTTTTTCAATCCTTATTAATGTTACAGAGGAGTACATTAATACTTCACTGTTTTAATTTCTTTCCCTATTTGATTTGGGATCTTTGAGCAATTACCTGTTTGGCAAGATATCATGTCTGTTTTGAAGTTGGGGCTACTACTACCTCCTAAAAATGAATGTTTTTCAGGTCCCAAACCAGTTGTGTTTCTGCAGCATGGCTTGCTGGCAGATGCTAGTAACTGGATCACAAACCTTGCTGACAGCAGCCTGGGCTTCATTCTTGCTGACGCTGGTTTTGATGTGTGGATGGGGAACAGCAGGGGGAACACCTGGTCTCGGAGACACAAGACTCTCTCACCTTCTCAGGATGAATTCTGGGCCTTCAGGTATGTTTGAGTTGATTACGACTTGGGTCTCTTCCCTTCATGTTCTTATAAAAGATGCACAGAAAACTCAGCAGAAGAGCCTGCTAGATGAGTAACTCTGAAATTGTATGGGAAGGGACATTGATATCTCTTGAAAGGTTTTTTACCTTGCCAGGAATTTAACAAGTAGCAGTAAGATAAAGTATAATAAGTGAATGATTATGTTAAGCATGCAGTTCATGGCTTAGAAGGCTGAGGCAGGAGGATCATGAGTTCAAAGCCAGCCTCAGCAAAAGCAAGGCGCTAAGCAACTCAGTGAGACCCTGTCTCCAAATAAAATACAAAATAGGGCTGGGGATGTGGTTCAGTGGTTGAGTGCCCCTGGGTTCAATCCCCAGCATACCCACCTGCCAATAAATAAATAAATAAGAATTCAATTCAGTTAGGAATTCTTTTTGGCTTCCTGGTAGTGTGGGAACTGCTGGGTAAATGTCTCCCCATAACCTTTCTCCATTCTCTATAAACACATACCCCAGATGTTCACCTCTCTTTAGAAATCCTCCTCTTCTCTCTTACTTCTAGCTCTACTAATTAGTTTCTGTATGACACTGAGTATGTTGCATGATACCTCTTTGTCTGCTTCCTTACTTATAAAACGGGGATAATAAATACCTATCTCATAAGGTCATTGTGGGCTTAAAGGAGAGGATACCAGGAAAGAACCTCCACGGGGCCTGGCACATTGTTACATCTGTGGTAGCAGTTGGCCCATCTATCCCCAGCAATACACACATGCAGGCACACGTGCACACATGTGGTTCAGGGCTATATCTTGGTGTATCAGGTTAAGAGAAAGTTAGCACTCTGGATATCTTCCCATTTCTAAATGCTTCCCATTTCTAAAACTGGAGCCTCCTTAAGGACATGAAACACAAGAATGAGAGCTTTTACCCAAAGGGAGATAGATAGATAGATAGATAGATAGATAGATAGATAGATAGATATGCATATATGTGTGTGTTTATTGTGATACTATTTGTAATGGTGAAAAGTTGAAAATGACTTGTATGTGTGTCATCATTAGTGAATGGAATGACTGGACAAATAGTGTGTGGTATAGTAACAAAATAGGATAAGATTGAATAACTGAAATTCTAGACACCAACATGGATGAAGCCACGTACAGAAGAGTAAATACTACATAATCTCATTTATAGAAAAAAGTCTACAATGGGTACAACAAACTTGCGGTGTGAAATATTAGGATAATAGTAACCTTTGGAGGCACTAATGGAGGGGAGTCCAAGGGGGCTCTGTGGTCCTGCTGATGTTCAATTTTCTGAACTCAGTGCTGGTTTACCCAGCTGTATTCAGTTTGTGATAATTCCTAGCACTTCATACTTAGTACTTGTGTGCTGATCTATTTTATGTACCTTTTCAATTAAGAGTTTATATTTTGGATTATAGTTTCGATGAGATGGCAAAATATGACCTACCCGCTTCAATTAACTTCATTCTGAATAAAACTGGCCAAGAAAACTTGTATTATGTGGGTCATTCTCAAGGCACCACACTTGGTATGTATATAATAAAGATTAGAGGTTGACATGTCTTTATTACGAGATATTTACATTTACCTATTTATGTTTGTTTTTGAAAGTGAAATATAAAAAAGTAATGTTGGTTTAAATACAGTTTATTTTTTAAATGCCAAGCAGAAATCATGAATAGGGCAAGGAATTGGGGTAATATTCTATGGAAATTCAAACTTTAATATAAATGACCAAATATAGTATATTATTCTCTTAAAATCGAAAAAAAAAAAAATTAATGCAAGCCACATCCTATTATGTCTTTTCAAAGTTAAACAATATAGGATATGAAAGGGTAGAAAAAAGGAAGTTTCCTAAGGTTAGAGACTTCAAAAAGTAATCAAGAAAATATGCTAAAACTTTTAAAGTTAATTGGAGGGTTGGGGACATAGCTCAGTGATAGAAATGTTCCCTACCATCTGCAAGGCCCTGGGTTCAGGCCCCAGCACTGCATAAATATGTATATAAATAGATAAATAAATAAATAATGGGATACAACTACCTACAAGGGTAGCAGGTTATATTTCAAAAATAAGCAGTTTTAAGAGCTACATACATCTTTTATTTATGCTGATTATAAAAGTAATGTGATTCATTACGAAAAAAAAATAGAAAATTTTGCAAAGTTTGGGGACAATACAAATTACCCATAATTCTAACAGGTTAATTTCCCTAATAAGGGCCTAGGGTCCTATCCCATAATTTATTTAGTTGTCCCTTTTAGTGTGCACTGTGACTAACACCTTTGTGTTCACATCACGTGGTCTCCTTAGGATACACTCCTAGAAGGAGAATTACTATTTGAAAGGTATGAATACTTTAGCATGTCAATGTATATGGTTCAGTCATCTCCCTCTCAGAAAATTGGAGCTGCACATTCTTTGTTTATATTTCTTCTTTTATAACTAGTTTATTTATTCCTGTGCCCTGCTGTTTTCTAAAGTGACATTTTGGGACCAAGTGGCAAGAAGTGACCTGAGACAGGGCTACAAGACATCTTAAAACTAAGGAACTCTAGATGTGTGTGCTCCTTTTGAGTCACCCTTGGTGTCTTTAATGTGGCTGTGAATTGGGAATAGAGGGAGATGGTGGGGAATGGAGGTGGTGGATGGAACAATACAAATGCATTCTTCTGGTTCATATGTTTAAAAGGAGAGGGAAGATTGTCTGTTCTTCCAACCTGGATTTCTTCCCATGCATATCCAGGTTGAGATTTGAAACAAGCGCTTAAAAATGCTTTATTTGCATTTCAGCCTTTGCACACACAAAGGTTTTTTTTTTTGCTTCCTGAGGGCAGAATTGCTTGCATGGGCTACATGAATCCTTCTTGCCTTTTTTGAGAAGGAAGTCCCAGAAGGTAAACTTTTTATCTTCCTTTTGTTCCAACAGGTTTTATAGCATTTTCACAGATTCCTGAACTGGCCAAAAGGATTAAAGTGTTTTTTGCATTGGCTCCTGTGGTTTTAACTAGTTTCTGTGAGAGCCCTCTATCCAAATTAGGAAAATTGCCAGATGTTCTCCTTAAGGTAATTGGACCCCTCTCCCCCACAGATTTCCTCTTCAGAGGTGAAGATTGTTGCCACCAGAGGGGCAATCTGTGCCATCCTCCTCTGTGTTTCTTGTTAGAAAAGTGGGTTTTTCTTTCTCCCTTCACCCCTTCCTCCCATGAAGGGGAGCCCAGGGAGATATATCATTAACTGTGCTTCAGCCACATGTACTCATGGTTAGCACATATTAACATGCCCGTCCACCTACCACACAAAGAAAACAGTTTAAACTTTTGTGCTGTGCACTTTATTGAACCTATGCACTGCCATAGGCAAGGGATAAGAGACCAGGAAATGTGCTGTTCCCATGTGCCCATCCCTAGCCACACTGAGGGTGATTTAATGACACCATTTTAGTGTATTTTATAATATTGCCCCCTAGATGTAAGTCAGTGACTTCCTTGGGACTCAGCCCTAAAGCTGTGAGGACCCAAGCTCCATTTGAGGAGGAAACAGCTTTCATGAGTAGTTTTAAGCCTACTGAAGCCAGACAGTCCATCATTTGTGTGTTATACATCATATGTACCAAGCAATTAAACACATTCAAACACACATACACACATGAACTCTTGCACAGAAATGTATACAGTCAAGTGCTGTATAATGACATTTCTTTCAATAGGGTATCACATATTTGATGATAGTTCCATAAGATTATAATGGAACTAAAAAAATTCCTGTTGCCTAGTGATGTCTTAGCTTAATGCATTATTCACATGTTTGTGGGAATAAAAGCATAATAAACTTTCTGTGTTGCCAGTCATATAAAAGTATAGCAGTACAATTATATGTTATATATAGCAATACAAGTATAGCAATTACAAGTATAATAATTGGTAATGGTAATAAATAACTGTCCCTGGTTTACATATTTATTATACTGTCCTTTTTATCATTGACTATAAAAATCATTGACTATAAAAATAGTATGCTGTGCCAGTAGTGGCCTCATGCATTTTGTGGTCACTGCCTCTCTTGATTGCATCAAGAGGACACATCAAGTAATTGACCTGTACCACCCGATTTTTTGTAGGTACACTCTATGACATTTGTGCAGTGACAAAACTGCCTGATGGCACAGTTCTCCGAATGTATTCCTGTTAAGTGATGCATGACTGTACTTAAAATCTATTGCAACATAGCTCACAGGCCATTTAAGACTTTCACAGGGCATACAGACTATATTCTGATCTCAAAACCTAACACTACATAAGACCAACCTTACACTGTATCATGACCATGCAGATGAGATGTTGACCCCTCTGACCAAATTTGCTTTTAGTGCCTTGGGTAATTGAAGCACTGATTTTCATTAAAAACAGTTCATAGCCAGGCGTGGTGGTGCACATCTGTAATCCCAGCACTTGGGAGGCTGAGGCAGGAGGATCGTGAGTTCAAAGCCAGCCTCAGCAATGGCGAGGCACTTAGCAACTCAGTGAGACCCTGTTTCTAATAAAATACAAAAAAAGGGCTGGGGATGTGGCCCAGTGGTTGAGTGCCCCTGAGTTCAATCCCCGGTACCAAAAAAAAAAAAAAAAAAAAAACCAAAAAAAAAAAAAAAAAAAAAAAAAAAACCAGTTCAGAACTTAAAAGTAAAGAGCTCCTCAATTACTAAGCCTTCTCCATGTGCCTTCCTCAGAATTAAGTAAAATGCTCTCTGGAGGCATTTTCCTATAGATTTCACATGTAAATTTGTACACATAAGACATGTGCCAAGAGAAATATATGGCTTTGTTTTTATGGTAGATGGTATCCAACTATATAGATAGTTCTGCATGTAGTATGTTTCCCCCTTGGAGAGCTATTATGTTAAATCACTTTCTTTTTAACTGCTGTGTAATATGTTTTGGATTAAAGGAAACTGTTTGTTTTGGTGGACTTACATGGTAGACATTCAGGTTGCTGCTAATTTGCTACTGTTGAATCTTTTTGCCCTTTTTTGGGTATATCCACAGAGTGACTATGGAGAAATGAAATTGCTGTGTCATAGGAATATATGTTTTTAATTTAATATAATCTTTGGAGATTATGATTTGGTAATTTTGTGAAAATACAAACTCTCATTCCCCTTTGTAACCTCCATCTCACCTTGGAAATAGTGTTTTGTAAAATCTAAAAGCAGTGTTCAGGGTTCAGTGTTTTTATAAACACCTTCTGTGATTTCTGATGCAAGCTAAATGGTCTCATAACCACTGTTTTAAACAATACTGCTTTATATCATACTGAGAGTAAAAAGCAAATTAATATATGTATAAAAACCTTTTAATAAAACCTTTGAATTAGCTGTTCTGAAAAATATATGTTACTTTCATGAAAGCAGAGTAATCCTTTTTTAAATGTAAAGGATAAATTATAAAGATATAAAATTGATACAAGCAGGTCTACAAATGTATAAGGAACATTTTTTTCTTTACCTGCATATATTTTCCTGCATGGATATAATTTTCAGTGAGGTTTGCCACAGTAGTATTTAGACTGTATTTCTGAAGTACATGGTCAATTTCACATCCTTTGTCAGTCAAAAGGAAAGCTGGGTTTGTATGATTTAGGTCAGTGATGAATCACCCTGGTAACTTGTGTTTACTTCTGTTTAGTAAAATATGCATGTGACCATTGTGTAAAGACTTAAAGCTAGGAGTTTCAAAATTAATGGCTTTTCATATCACATGACTGTGAAGTCTCTGTGTGATATTTACTTCTGGTTCTCCCCAGATAATACCAATGTAGTTAGTCTGGAGAAGGGGAATATTTACAAAGACCTGATACCTGACTTCACATATTGGTTTTCTTATAGAAGACTAACTTGACAGATCATAGGCTGTCAATGGGTGACCAATTTTGCTAGAAGAAGAGTTGAATATGGTCCCATACAATGTTATAAATTTAAATTAGTGAGATATTCACATAGCAATCATGATAAATGATTTTTTTAAGGGGAAGAAAAAAGGAAGTTGTTCTCCACTCCCCTATGGATTAGTAATAAGCCAGAAAAAGTAGTGGCTACAAGTAGCAGTTAGGCTGAGCCTAAGAGCCCCACAGTCCTCCACATTCCCCACTCATCAACTCTCAGGCCATTTTTCATTGACAGTTTCACTCATGTGTATTTGCATGCTTTGCCGATTGATACTCAGTTGTTAGGGCTGTGAGGATGAATCTGTTCCATGCCTCCTCTAGTGGTAGTTTGCTGGCCATCCTGGCATTTCTTGGCTCGAAGAAGTAGCATCTCAGTTTCTGCCTCTGTCTTCATTTAGCATTTTCTCTGTGTGCATGTCTACCCCTGTGTCCAGATTGCCCCTTTATGTAAGGAACACCAATCATATTACATTTGGATCTACCTTAACAACCTCATTTTAACTCCTCTATAAAGACCCTATCACCAAGTAAGGTCATTCTGAGATACTGACCATTAAGACTTCAACATCTGCTTTTTAGGGGAACATAATTTAACCCTTAAAACTGCCTCTGGAGGCATTTGAGTTTCCCATTTCTATGTGTTTCTCCAGCTGATATACAGGAGTAATAAGAATATAAAGGGAAAGGTTCCAGTTCAATATAAGGAAGATCTTTTTCCTATTTATTATTTTCTGTATATGAAAATCTGCCTTGAGAATGTAGTGACTGCCCCAGTGGAATCTGTACAGATTCAGCAACCAATGTTTATATATGATGTAGACTAGGGTTGGCAAACTTCTTTTGCAAAGAGATGGATAGTAAATATATTTGGCTTTGTGGGCAATATGGTTTTGGTGGACACCCCACTCTGCTGTTGTATTGAGAAAGCAGCCAGGAACAGTACATAAAGAAATAGTGTGGCTGTGTTACAATAAAACTTTACTTATTAAAAACAGGCAATGCTGGGGGAAGGTATAATGGGAAGTAATTATTTAATGGGAAGAGAGTTTCAGGCTAAGAAGAACGTTTTTCAAAAGTTAAGAAGATGGATAGTAATGATAGTTGTATAGCAATGTGAATGTAGTTAATGCCATTGAACTGAACACTTAAAATTATTTAAATGGTAAATTTTATAATATGTAGATTATAAAATTTGTAAAACATACAACACACACACACAAACACACACATACATATATTTACCACAATAAAAATATCTTTAAAAAAAAACAAGCTGTGGACTAGATTTGGCCCATATCAGATTAGATAAACGCATACCTAGCAGATATTGCTGATCAACCACAGCCTCAACTATTTCTCAGAGGTCACCAAGGATCCATCAGAGACAATGAAAGCCATTTGGGGATGGCCTTGGATGACTGGCCAAAGCCTTTTACCTTTGTAAAAGTCTGCTATAAACTTATTTAATTTCTGCCTCTGTGTTTCATTTGAGAATTTAAATGCACATCTGTAACACATCTGATTTTGGCTAGGGAACTTTTTGAATAAATACTCTGGTTTGAATGTCAGCTGATTTGCTCCTGAGACCACATGAAAGGATTGCAATGTGTTTGTGCTTCTGGGTTGGCTTGTGGAAGCTTGTATACCAGATAAAATGCTAAGATATTCTTGGGTTTTCTTTTTATTTTGTAGGAATTATTTGGACACAACGAATTTCTTCCCCAGAATGAGGTTTTGAAGTGGCTGGGTACCCACATTTGCACCCATGTCATTCTGAAGGAGCTTTGTGGAAATGTCTTTTTTCTTCTGTGTGGATTTAATGAGAAGAATTTGAATATGGTATGTTATGTCGATGATAAAACTCGAGTTAAAATTTCAGTGATGGTATCTGTGAATGTGCTCATTTATATGAGGTGATGTGGAAGATGCAGGAATGACCTCATCAGAGCTCTGAAGTATCCTTGGTTTAAGAGGCACTAGAATCAGCTTCTACAAGTGCCAACAGTACCATCTGCTGCTGTCCTCAGGCCAGCTGTCATCAGCTTCCCACACTGATCTATATGGAGACTATTGAATAGGGATTTGTCACTATTTAAGTTATAATATTTATATAGTTATTCGAATGATTCATTTCTCTTTAAAAACACAATAGACATACTTAATTTGGATTGTTCATTTCAAAACACACAGTGCATACATTCATTCGCATATGCGTGTATGTATGTATTTATTCACTTGTTTCATGAAATATAAACTCTTGGCCAGCAATATGCTGGTGTTTCTCAATATATTTTGTAGTTTTTAATGTTGCATTTTGAAATTAGTTTTAAAATTTCTGGAATGAAAGCTCTAGGGAATTTTTAAAAGTGGTTTTGATGTTTGTTTTTCTGATTAAAGAAAAATGATTGTTATTTAAAATCCTGGAAATTCAGGAAAGCATGACGAAAATATTAAAAAGACCTATGACCTCAACTTGCACAGCTTCACACTTACCCTATTATTGTATTTCGTTTGTGAGTAATCTATGTATGTGGTTGATCAAATGGGACTTATTTGCACTAAAAAATTTTTTCCATGCCGGGTGCAGTGGCGCATGCCTGTAATCCCAGCACTTGGGAGGCTGAGGCAGGAGGATCAAGAGTTCAAAGCCAGCCTCAGCAATGGCGAGGCACTTAGCAACTCAGTGAGACCCTGTCTCTAATAAAATACAAAAAAAAAAAAAAAAAAAAAAAAAAAAAAGGGCTGGGGATGTGGCCCAGTGGTCGAGTGCCCCTGAGTTCAATCCCCGGTACCAAAAAAAAAAAAAAAAAATTTTCCATATATTTGAGATTATGGCTCTGTAATTTTTATTGCTTTGAGGAGAAAAATATGATCATTATCAACATTGCCTCAATGTTATTTTCATTCTTTAATTCATCGTCTTTATTTTGCAGTCAAGAGTAGATGTGTATGCAACACACTGTCCCGCTGGAACTTCTGTGCAGAACATGTTACACTGGGGCCAGGTAAGCATTCCAGGAGTGCAGCTGGGGTCATGTAAAGTCCGCATTGGAAAGGCTGTGTATTCCTGGAAGCATCTCTCTGAAAACCTTTCTCAAAGAAAAAAAGCACCTGCTTATAAATCTGCTCTGGTATCCTTGCCCACAGTCCCAGGGCCTTCCTGTTGTGTTTGTGTTGCTTTGGTTAGCCTCTGTGAGATACACTGCATTATGCAGGGATTTACCAACAGCTACTGGAGTTGACTTTTTTTTCTTTTTCCTCCCATTCCTTTCCCTGTCCCTTATTTGCATCTCAGATTTATTTATTTTCTTCCTTTTTCTACTTTCCTTTTTCTCCCTTCTTCTCTATTTGTCTTTCATTGAGTCTAAGATTTATTTTATTTCTGCATTGCTCCATCAAACATGATAGTGGGATAGCTTTGGAGATAGAAACTGCAATTTCATCATTAACGTAGGAACACAATATGCCTAGAACTTCAGTGGAGAAACCAGAGTTAAACCAATTATGGATGTGTGTGGAGGCCATTAACTTTAAAGATAAAGTTTTGATCATTTTATTGCATAAGTAATACATATTTGTTGTAGAAAATTTCAAAATTGCATTTAGACAAAAATAAAAATCATCTTGAAATGAAAATAGACTTATTACATAACCCTACTCAAAGATAAGAAAAATGCATTTAAAGAAGTGAAATGTCTCTGCATTCTGCTCTATACCTCTTGCTGCATATCATTTCAAAAAGAAGCAGTTAGAAATAGTAAAAGTAGAAATAGATTTTCTCCTTCTTACTATTTTACAATTTGCTCTTTTTTTTCTATCTGACAATATGTCAGGGACTCATTTCCACCTCTGGATATATTTTCGACATATTTTTCTCACCCAATAACTTTTTAAAAATATGGAACAATTTATTATTTGAGCTCTAAACCAAGATGCTCTAAGTGTCTTGGATGGTAATTTCCAAGCATGTTAAGTGTCTTAGATAGTAATTTCCAAGCATGTGGGAGTCACTGCTTGCATTGGAATGGCTGAATTGCTTTTAAAAGTACACCTTTTATGGGCTGGGGTTGTGGCTCAGCGGCAGAGCGCTCGCCTCACACGTGCGTGGCCTGGGTTTGATCCTCAGCACCACGTAAACATAAATACATTACATTGCGTGTGACTAAAGTAAATAAATAAATATTTTTTAAAAAGTACACCTTTTATTTTTATTTATTTATTATTTTGGTACTGGGGGTTGAACTCAGGGACACTCAACCCCTGAGCCACATGCCCAGCCCTATTTTTGTATTTTATTTAGAGACA
Organism: Tamias sibiricus; assembly: GCA_025594165.1. Taxonomy (NCBI): domain Eukaryota; kingdom Metazoa; phylum Chordata; class Mammalia; order Rodentia; family Sciuridae; genus Tamias; species Tamias sibiricus. Next base: position 133,003,858 of record CM046663.1, on the reverse strand, counting down.
GGGTCTCACTGAGTTGCTTAGTGCCTTGCTTTTTGCTGAGGCTGGCTTTGAACTCGCAATCCTCCTGCCTCAGCCTTCAGAGCAGCTGGGATTATAGGCATGTGCCACCGTGCCCAGCTACCTTTTATTTTTATTTGTTCATTTATATATTTATTTGAGACGGGGTCTTGGTATGTTGCCAGGCTGTTCTTGAACTTATGTGTGCAGCTAATCTTCCCTCTTCAGCCTCCCAAGCAGCTGGAACTACAGGCACCACTGTGCCTAGATAGATGTAGACCTCTTAATAAAATATGGCTTAAAGAAGTAATGAGACTTGGATTTGTAGAGCTGGCTACAATTTAGGCTTAAAAAATAAAAAGATTCCTGTGTTCTATCCCAAGAGAATCTAATTCATCTGGACTAGAGAATCTGCACTTATTTTTTATTTTAACAGCTTTATTGAGGTACAAGTGACCACATATTTAAAGGTGCAGTTTGATACATTTTGGCATAGGTACACACCTGTGAATTCATCACCTTACTTAATCAAGATGGTAAACAACATACAGGGGTGGCCTCACAAAAGTTCCCTCAGGCTGTTTCATCAGCCTTTTGTTGCTGTAACCCAAAGACCTGACAAGAACTTAAGAGTGGAGGAAACTAGAGGAAAACAAGAGGAGGAAAAGTTTATTTTGGCTCATGCTTTCACAGGTTCAGTCCAAGGTGGGTGGGCTCCACAGCTCTGGGCACAAGGTGAGGCTGAATATCATGGTGGAAGGGTGTGGCAGAAGGAAGCAGCTCAGGATATGGCAAACAGAAAGCAGAGAGAGAGAGCTCTACTCACTGGGGACAAAATATATACCCTAAAGGCACAGCCTAGTGACCTACTTCTCCAGCCACATCCTACCTGCCTACAGTTACCACCCAGTTAATTCATATCAGTGAGATTATTCGTTATTATTATTATTAATTATTTTGGGATTTGTCCATGTTGTGTTTATCAGTAGGTCATTTCTTTTTATTCCTGAGGATCAGTAGGCCAGTCCCTTTTATTTCTGAATATCAGTATTTTTTTTAAAACTCTGGCACATTCTTCTCCCCAACCAGCTTTGGAAGTCACTGATTAGGGACATCTCTGATGCTTTAGCCTCCTTCCTCAGTTGTCCCAGGAGCCCTGTCTGTTGGGAGTGTGTTTTTAAATGCTTATTAACATGAACACCCCACCCCCACCCCCACAACCAACTCCTCCTCATCTCTAAGGGTCCAGGACCTGGCCTGAGGCTCTTAGCTCATTCTAGTGACTAGAAACTGGATGTTCCGTGTCAGAGTTGGCCATGACTTAGAAGAGGGTCCCCCAGAATGCAGGTTGTTCCTGCTGGCAGCACACCTGTCCCACTTAAGCAGTGCCCCAGATCTTTAAAAGCCCTCCAGTTCACAGGTGTTCTTCTTTCATGCCCCTGATCTTCTCCTTAGTCACATTTCTGTTTATAATCACTTTTTTTCTTCACATACACTGACACCAAAATTCCCTTACATTTCTGAACATTATTACCCTCCTAATGGATACGCCTCAAAAAGTCCCAATTTCTGTCACCTTAGGAGTTAGTGTGCTCCTTGAGATGCATGGAGGATGACTGAGCCCAGCTGAAGGCAAGTCCTGAGCTACTTCCCAGCTTAGTGACTGCCAGCAGCCCACATGCGATAGGCCACATGGCTCAGCAAAGTCTGAGTGACCACTAGACCCTGGCTTTCAGGGGTCCATGGAACATGGAAACCACAGCCTTCCTAAGACTGCTCTGTGTATACATACAACATGGTGGTTTTGCTTCACCTTCTTTGCCCCAGGCCTCACTGAGTATGGACTTTGTGGTAGCATGCTTGGATTGGCTACAATCAGGCTTCTGCTCTTATTCTGGCCTCTTTTACTAAACAGCCAGTCAGGGTCAAAGGCTGTAAGCTGAAGTCCACAGCACTGCTCTCAGGCCCAGTTGTGACCTTGTGGCTTTCAGTTTAAACAACACTGGAATGTGCCTCTAGAACATTTCCAAATTCCAGGTTCGCTGCAGAAGGCAGCCTGGCCCTCTGCTGTCTGCTCATTCTGCCATTATTTGTCAGTACAAGAGCTGCTTTGTACAGCTTTTCATAGTGATCTCTCCTTAGTTCCGTGTCCTCTGGGCTGTTGGCTAGAGGCAGCCTTGGTGCCTGCTGGGTGAGGCTCCGCTGAAGGTGGGCAGGGCCTGTGTGCTGGCAGGCTGAAGGCAATAGTCTCAGTGTGGAGTTTGAAGGTTCCTGTGGCGTAAGATTGGGGGTGCTTTTTAAAGTCATTTTGTTGACTGTATATTCAGAAGTTTACTTTTTTTTTTTTTTTTTTTTGGTACCAGGGATTGAACTCAGGGGCACTTAACCACTGGGCCACATCCCCCGCCCTTTTTTTTTATTGCATTTTATTTAGAGACAGGGTCTACTGAGTTGCTAAGTGCCTCGCCATTGCTGAGTCTGGCTTTGAACTCGCCATCCTCCTGCCTCAGCCTCCCAAGTGCTGGGATTACAGGTGTGCACCACCACGCCCAGCACAGAAGTTTACCTTTTGTTTAAATAATTAGTATTCACTTATTAACAATCTAAAAATTAATTCTTTCCTAGGCTTTTAAATCTAGTTTACAGTTCTTCCTGTTTTCTTCCTAATCCTGATGAATTTCAGAGATCTTCTAAGTCAAGCCTCTTGTTATTATCTTCCCTCTCATATCTGCCCAGAGCCCAGGTATTTGCTTTTGTTGGGAGAAGGCCAGTCCTAACTTATCTTTAAAGTATTGGTAACAACTTATTCAGGATGCCAATAAAAATTCAGATTCTATCCTATCCTAGACCTGTTGAGAATCTGAATTTCTGAGGATGTGTCCCTGGGATTTTCATTTTAATAAATACCTTAGACCATTTTGATGTTCTCTATTGTTTGAAACATTGCATAAAAAGAAAAAAAAAGTGTACATTTGATTGGCTTTTTAACACACCATAAAAATTCAGTATGATTTTTATTTAAGTGATATATACTTTATGAAATATTAGAAAATACATGAGTATGAGGAAAAAAACACTTGTATTTCTACCACCAATAATAACTACTCCTTATATTTTGATATAATCATGTTTTTTTTTAAATAATTACAAAAGTAGGATAATACCAAATGTACTTTTTAGTAACTTTTCATTTAGTTAAATAGCATTGCATTTGTTAGATACAGGCTCAATGGCTTTATCAGAGACCTTAATAGACAGCTGGAAATCAATAGTTTGTTTCTTTCTCATAACACAATTCAAAGAACAGGGGACAGGCTGGGAGAAGGAGGTATGCCCATTTCCCTGCGATCATGCAGGTCTTATCGGCAGATTTGCCAACCTAATGGCACTGACCTCCTCTGCCAGGTTGAAGCTGAGTCACTGCCATGTCTGTTCCAGCCAACAGGGAGGTAGGAGAGAGGAGGCCCAAGGGCAAGTGGCTGGGCATGAGGGAGAAGCTGAGAAGTGAGAGGCTCAGCCACAACTTGGCTGTTCACAGGGGGATGCAGATGTGGTTTCTAACCTGGGTGCCATATGCCTCGAGAAAGCTTTAGGGATTCCATTACTGAAAAGAAGAAGACAAAAATGGGTACTGGGGAAAAATTAGTCTCTGCTGTAATTAATAATGCCTTTCCAAGTTATAACATTTAAAAAAAAGTATTTGTAGTGGACAGTTTTTTGTTGTGTGAATTTTATTTTTTAATTTTTTGCCATAGTAGTACTTTTGCAATAGTGAACCATACTGGGAAAAATATTATTGTATTGTATATGAATCTATTCTTATTCATCAGGAAGTTTATTTTCTTAGTATGATACATTCTTAGGAGTAGACTTGGTGGTGGGAAGGTATACATTTTTTTAAGATTTCTGATATGTAGTATACTTTAGAATTAGCCAATTTATATTTTCATTAGCACTTAAGAATTAAAAATAATTTTTACATACCACTTTAAAGCTGTTTTACTACTATAAATACTGTGAACAGTTACTCCTGAATTTTATCTACATAGGATTATCACAGAAGTACAGCAGTAGTGTGTAATCAATTTTATTTTAAGACTTTTTCCACTTGGTATTATTCTACTTACAATTATTTATGGAATTTTTTATAAGCAGTTTTCTGTTTATATTTTTTATATTTATATTTGTGACAGTACATACTGTTTTTATATATTGATGTAACATATATCTATACTTGAGCTTTAGTTTATTTCCAGGTTATTTGTTACTATAAGTAATCTTCACTCTTCCCTCCTTTGGAGATGACTTTTCAAGTGGGCAAATTGAAGTCCTAAGTGACTCTGAGGACAAGTCAGGTTTAGAAGGCCAGTCAGAGCTATAAGCAAGTTTTCCCTCTGTATTTTATACTCACACCTGGTGCTGTATACAAATGCTGAAAGATATGTGTGAGGAGGTAGTAAACTGATGTGTGAGTACCAGGGCAGAACAGTTTGCATTGCTGAATCACAGACAGGGAATAGATGCACTCCCAGGTACCATAAATCCATAAAATATGCCACAGTTATTTAATATCTGTCATTTGAAATAGCAAAATTCAAATGCTAAATATTTCTCCTGTAGCAATCCCCTGTAGTATCTAAACTCACTCTTTTATTATATCAAGCAGTAGAATTTTTTACAATTGCTAAGAACTGAAACTTCACATAAATCACAGGCATTTCTGACAAAGAATATCTGCATTTTTTTTTGCTGGGCGCCACCATGTGGCCAAACTTGTAGTTTCCAATTTATTTGACTTGGCAGTTTTGGGTTTAATTCTTGGAAATGTAGAAGCATGAATTTTGTATTATTTCAAATAAATGACTTTTTGTTAATGTCTATCATTCTTTTCTAAATATTCATACACTAAATTTCATATAAAATGTTATTTCATAGTTGTAGTATCCCCAACTCAGAATTATACTGGCATACAGTATCATTTTGTGAATATAATAGTACCAGATCTCAGGAAAAAGTCCTAAGTCAATAATATTATTAAAACATTAACAAGTAATTTACTAGACAAGTAGGGTGGATATACATGCAGAAAATCTGATTCTCTTTGTATGTATACAAGCAGGTATCCCTTAACAGGTATACATACATTCTGAGAAATGTGTCATTGGACAATTTCATCATTGTGCAAGCATCATAGGGTGTACTTACACAAACTAACATGATTATAATGTAACTTGCTGATAGAATCTTAGAGGACCACCATCACATGCAGCCGATAATTGAACCATCATTATGTGATGCCTGTGCATTTATCTATATATCCAGGTAAAATCCTGAACTCTGAAAAAGTCCAAGATACAAATTTCAGTGGAAAGCATTCATATAAAAAGTTCAACTAATGGGAGCAGCCGTCATTCCAGTGTAATTCACAGCATACATGTACAGTGCTTTCTTGTGTCATGTAGCAGCTATTTTCCCCACATTGAGTGAGAAACTGAGTCATATAGTAGAGAGAACAAAATGGTTTCAATTCATTTCAAAGAATAATTTGAGAATAATTTGAGAATAATCCAGTAAATCTGGATTTTGTTATAAAATTATTTCTGCTAGAGGTTAGCTCTAGCAACCTATGATGTTTTCTCAAATTTTTGTGTGAGATAATTTTTTTCCAAATTCTCTTTTAGTTTGTTAAATTTGAAAAGTTTCAAGCCTTTGACTGGGGAAGCAGTGCCAAGAATTATTTTCATTACAACCAGGTAAAGTTTTCAGTCTTTTAATTAAAATGGGCCCTGAAGAGTCATCTGGGAAGCCAGCCTGTGTTACCAGGATTATGGTTGGCTTGGGTGCCGTAGATCATGTACAGAAGACTTGACAAGATGACATTTGTCTTCCTTCAGACCATTCCAGAATGACCCAGGATTTACAGTTGGACTTTTTCTCTCTGTCCTTTCACTGTCTCTAGATAAGAAGCATCATTGCCATGTGTTATTCAGAGTGACCATGAACACAGATTAGAGAGCAAGAGTCCTAGGTCCATTACCTGCTTGCTGTAGGGCCTTGGCCATATTAGATTGCTATGTCCTTTCCCTGAATTAATATAATTCCTATTTTTTGAATGCTAAATGTACTTTATAAGATGCTTTACCTGTGTTGTTCATATTTAATTCTCATAACAACTTAGTGACATAGACATGAGGGTATCTGACTTAAAGATGAGGAAACTGAGGCTTAGAGAATTTCTTAACTCATTTTACACCAAAAAGAATAAAGGAGGAGGAGATGACTCCAAAGCTCCTTCCCAACCAGTAGGTTCTCCTACTTCACATCTACTCCCTGCAGAAAACAGTACCTTCTTCAATGGGAATTAAAGTCATTACTGTGCTTCAAGGTCCACATCTTTCATTGTGGGTTGAATTTTTGTTGTTGTTCTGATAATGGCTACCTGAAAAGTATACTGAAAGTGATTTTCAAAATCTAGTTTCTTATTCTCAGATCAGACTTAGTAGCTAGTGTTTAATGGAGGTCGTTTATTGTGATTTTGAAAATGATCACAAAATAGTAAAGTACTCTGTGGTTCTGTTTTTTTTTTTTTTTTTCTTTTCATTGTAGAGTTACCCTCCCTTGTACAATGTGAAAGACATGCTTGTGCCCACTGCGGTGTGGAACGGGGGTCAGGACTGGCTTGCAGACGACAGTGATGTCAACATCTTACTGACTCAGATCACCAACTTGGTGTACCACAAGCGTATTCCCGAGTGGGAGCATCTTGACTTTATCTGGGGTCTGGATGCCCCTTGGCAGCTATATAGTGAAATTATCAATCTGATGAGGAAGTACCAGTGAAATCCAGACTTGAGATGTGTGTCATCGAGTCGTGAGAAAATGTGATTGCTTCATTGCTTAAAATACTTGGTTTTCCTTCCTCAGGTCTTTTATATTTTTATATGCAAGAAAATTATGACTCTGAAGATGCCCAATTCTCTCTAGTTAGGAATAAAACACCCTGGCTATATTTTATTTAATTATGGCTGAACCTGAAGCTAGTGTCTCAACCCTAGTGTTGTCTTTTTATTTTTTAACAAATATCACTGACATATGAAAATATTATTAAAACTATTCTGTTTTTCCTTACAGTTTAAAAGCTATTATGTTTTTATACTTATTCAGGAAAAATTAACACATATGCTTGGAAATTTTAAACTGTATTGGTTGATGTTAAATAATCCATCAGTGACTTAAACGCAGGTATGAAAGCATCCAGTTTTCATCTCCATGCCTTAAAGTGCTCTCCAGTCCAATGGGCTTGTTTTTGGGGATCCAAGTGACACTTTTTCGTGTTTTTATGCAGTAGGTACCTAGTCAAACCCATTGATATCCCCGCTGTGCCAGTAATAAATATTCTGTAATAAGTTTCATCCAATATAAATGACAAATGTTTAGCAAATATATAAATTGCTCAGGTCAAGCAAAATAGTTGACCAGAACCTTCAGAAACAGATCACACTGTTTTCAAAGACTGTGTTATGAATAGCTCGAAGACTGGAACACTCAACTGTTTTTGTTCATGAACTCCAAATGATGTGGCAGGCCATAATTCTACTTGTCAAAGAAGAAAAGTCCTGTGAAGAGGTTGACCACTATATTTTCCTGACATTAACGAACTCTGAACCAACTGCTGCAGCTCAGTGAGGACATGTGTGTGTGAAGCTGAAGTCCGGGGGCCTCTACAGGAAATGTCCTCATTCGTTTTCTCTCAAATAAAAGGTTAACGTGGACATTTTCAGTTTCAAATTCAGCTCAGGAATTCATTTTGCTTGTTTAGTTTTGTTTGTGTAATAATCATTTGTAATAAACCTGTTCTGCATCACAGTGTCAGGAAGCCCACATATATCTGCTTTGCTTTGTTTCCTTCCCATGCTGTCAGATGGACAGAAGGACTGGCTTGCAGATGTTCTGATGTAGTTACATTAGCTACAGTAACAATTCTTGCTATGTTGGCTAATACATGCAGGCAGACTAATACTGCTTGTAACATTTACCTGGTCTTATTTAAACTTTTCAATAAAACTCAGTGAGCCTCATGGGCCTGAAGGATTTTGTGTGTGATTTGTTTCCCTTTCTTTAATGGCCATTCTAATCCTCCCCTTTCTTTGGACAGGATTCACACTTGTCTTTCTCATCTCCCCTTCCTCTGTCCTCTTCACGAATGCCACTGATGTAGTCCATGAGTGATTGTTCCTCTCCATGGGGAGGAGAAAGGGATCTCCAAGCCAAAGGAGGCCTGGAAGATGGTCTGGAAACACTGGCTCAGATGTTGTCCTGTGTGGTCCCTGTTAATGAGACTCTGTTTTAGTTAGCTTTTGTGCTGCTGTGGCTAAAAGACCTGACAAAAAATATAACATTATTTTGGCTCACAGTTTCAGAAGTTCAGTCCATGATCACCCAACTCCATAACTCTGGGCTGGAGGTGAAGAAGAAGAACATGGTGGAATGGCATGGCAGAGGAAAGCCACTCAGGACATGGCAAACAAGAAGCAGAAAGAGCTCTGCTCACCAGGGGCAAAATATAAACCCCAAAGGCATGTTCCCATGAGCTACCTTCTCTAGCCACTCCCCACCTATGTACCGTTACCACCCAGCTAATCCATATCAATGGATTAATCCATTGGTTAAGTCACAACTCTTTGAATCCAACTATTCCACTTCTGAACAATTCTTGTCTCACACGTAAGCTTTTGGGGGACACCTCATATCTAAACCATCACAAGCTGTGAGTGGAGAGTAAGGCAGTATGAACTCCATCTGCAGGCAGTGGCTGGCTACAAGTAGCACCATGGATTCCAGGACTGTCCATCCAATGCTCTCCTTGAACAAATGCAGCAACAGAGGCCAGTAGAGACAGCTTACATCCTACGACCCCCAAAACACAGATTTGAGGCCCAGCGCAATCTCCACTATTCTGTGAACTTGAGGGCAAAACATACATCATACACATCTCTGTATACCCAGAGTCCAACACAGAGTTGGGAGTATATGAGTCAATAGACGCATGTGTACTGACAAATGTGTGGAAACAGAGGACTTCTTCATTTAGCTAAGTGAAGTTAGGTGCACACGTGACTGACACAGAATTAGTGTGGTTTTCATGGCAGCCACACAAGAGTGGGCATCATTGCTAGGTGTAATGAGTGTGCATCCCCAGGAGGATATCACCCGCCTTGCTGGCCATGAATCTCTCCAGGAGCCCTTCTTTCTTCTTTAGCCAAGACAAACTGGTTTGGCCAATTATATAGTTTCCCTACCAGGGTAGAGCTGAAAAGAAGGAGACAGTGACTGGGTATTTTTGTTTTCTGTTTTCATCAGTAGTGGGGATAGCTTTCCAGAATGGCTTCAGTTCATAGGTGACTTGGTTTCTCTAGCATGGTTGCTGCCATGGGGTGGGGGTGGGGCTCTCAGAGATTCCCTTAAGAATTGTGATCATCAAGTTCTCCCATACACAGAGGACAGACTGAGGAATGAACAGGGGATGCATTCCAAAGCCTTCTCTTCACCTGTCTTTATTTTTTTTTTCATCTTCTTTCCAAACCTTGCTTTGAACTTTTCTAAAGAAGAGTAGCTGGACCAGTCTAAACATGGAGATATGGCTACCTATGGGTTACAATGCTCATTTGCTTTTGTCAGTTGCCTCTTGCCCTGGATGTGGCAGTATAAACCCTTTGTAGCCTTCTAATCATGGCGGCATTCATATAGTTTTGTTTCATCATTAGATCGGATTTGTAACTTCAACCACCAGGAGTTCTGTGATAGTTTGGTGGGGGTTCCAGTTCTGTTCTTTGTCAACTGGCTTTGATGCATCTTCTGTTGAGCAGAACACAAAGATTTCCACAAGCCTCTAGCTCACAGAGAAGACTGATTAATATTCTGCCTACTTGAAATACCTTTCTAAGGTGCCACGAACTCATGGGGAAATGAAACGTTTCCAAGGGAATCAGAATTGAGAATAAAAAATAAATCAATCATTTTTTTATTCGCCACAAGAGGGCACTCTTGGCTTTCCTCTCATATCTTTCCAAGACCCATTCTCCTGCCCTGCTTCCGACCTTTGCAGCTTTAGGAGGTCGGTAATTTGGTGATGGGTAAAGCCAGCTACAGCTGTGGTCATTTCTATTCATGATTATGACTACCTTTTGCCTAATGGATAACATCTGAAAAACACTCTCAAGGAATAACTGTCCTCCAAATGTGAACTGAAAATAAAAATGTGCCTATTAGGTGAATAAGTGGTCAGAACATTGGACATGAGTAGTGGGTGGATGGCAGTGGAGGAGGCTTTAATCTAGCCTCACACTTATTAAGCACCAAAATTTAGTGTATCATCTTCAAATAATGAAGATTATCTTGTGTTTGTGGCTATTAAAGGCAATAATTTGTTAAATGCAAACTTTTAAACTGTATGGTAATTGAATCTTTTGCCACAGACTTATTTATTTATTTTTACACTTGGAGAGATTTCCAAAATGGAGCCATCATGATTTCTTGTGGCACCTGAAAGGCAACACCGGGTTTGTAATTATTCTGATGAAAAGAAAAAAATTGCCAGTTGTTCATTCAAAAATATGTACTGAAATGTGCGAGGTGCAGAGGTCAAATTCAATTCTAAACTGAGCTAGTGAAACTTTTTTTCTACCAAATTCTTTTAGAATTACTAAAAATAAAAATTTGCATTTTACGGTATGCCTTCACTTTTTAAAGCCTTCGCATAAGGCTCTGATCACTGTTAACAAACCCTTGGACGAGTAGAGTGAGTGCTATTTTCTCTACTTTATAGAGCATGGTATGCCTTTTATTAGGGATGGTTTTATATGTTTTAGAGAGGTTAATGAGAGTTCCAACAACATCAGTGCAAGTCCCCACTTATTCGCTACATAATCGATCAGTTCTGTGCATCAATATCTGGGTTAATAAGAACATCGAGGCAGTGTCTCAAGGGCGCTGGCATTCCTTATGTTCTTCATCAACATCACCTACTTCTTTGGGTGTGGCTCACCAATGTTTTATGAATCTTTTGTAAATTGACAAATAAAAGTAACTTTGTGCCCCCTTCCAACACCAAACTCCTCCTATAGAGATACTTACTTAGCTTGGAACCGACACCAGACCAACTTCCATTCTTGATTTGGCTGTAATTTACTATTAACCCTATCAAGCTTTTTACTTTTCTGACACTGAGTCTTTAATATTTATCCTTTAAAATTCAGGATTAGACTTTGATCTTTGAGATCAGTCTACCTTTGTGAGTCTCATATTACTACATATTTCTGATATTCAGGAATAGTTGTTTCAGTAAGATAGCTGCCAAAACAGTCTCAATAAATGTCAAAAAAAGAGATCATGTGATCACAGGATTACCAGCTTCGTGTTCTTTTTTTGGTTATGTGTATGTGGGGGGTGGGGAGGACACTGTACAAAGTTTTTTGGAGAGTTGGAACAAAATAACTTTGAGATTGTGTTAAATATGCATAGCTTTGATTGTTTTACTATCAGAAAAGTGTTTGACTCCTATGGAAACTAGAGAAGAAAGGATTCCTGTTTCCCAACCCCAACTGAGAGTGCATGCCAAGATAAAAATAATACACAGAAAGTAATGATCAACTAGAAAATTACAATAAATAGTGTTGCCAAAGTCCTTATGGTATCAGAATTAAAAAAACACCCTTTTGTGTGGGAAACTGCCCTGTAGGTGAACAGACCCACATTACATCAATTAGCACTCTGAAAAAGAATGATTCTACTTTTTAGCCTCAATTTTAAATGAATATCTTTTAAAATGTGTACTTAGTACCTTTTGGACATTCATTACGTAGAAGATATAGTGTTTGCCGCTAAGGGTGTAGCTCAATGGCAGAGCACGTGCTTAGCAAGTGTCAGGCCCCAGTTCAGTCCCCAGCACCGTCCTCCCCGTCCTCCCCCCCCCCTCCACACACACACACACACACACACACACACACACACACACACACAAAGATAAGATTGGCATTGTGGGGGAAAAGTCCTAGAAGTTATATCCTAGGCTCTAAAAAGACCTGTTCCCTAGCAAGCTATTAAATTTTTGTGCAAATAGAGAGTTTTAAAGGTACAAGCTTGCCAAATTCAAGAGTGCTTTAGTCAACCCTATATATGTATCAGTTTTGTTCTGGTCCATTACAATTAATTGCTTTTGATAACCTAACACATTATGCCTATTTTTTTCAGCACTCTTCACAGCATGGGTGGACAGCTAATACAATTTTACCTGACCAATTTCCCTGAAATGGTTGCTTCTGTATACTAGACACAAACTTCTGTCCTGGTGTGCTGCATGTGCAGGCACAGCTACTATGCTTCAAAGTGCCACAATGTAAGGCGGGTGAGTTGGGACACAGCAGTCTGAAGCCCTGGCTTCCTGGTCTTGTTTCACAGGGCTTAATGTAATCTGCACTTGGAGACTATTCTAACAGGGACAGAGGACAGAACTACCAAAACAGGAAAGGAATTGGTTGGTTTGGGCTGGGGGCTCAAAGGAGATGTCCTGACAGCAAATTTAAAAGCTAAATTCAAAATTAAGCAAACCTGCCAATGCCACCCACTTTAAAAAATCTGCAAGGGCATCCAAAGCATCCAAGCATGGTAGATGAGACTGCAAGAAAAGAACAATGTGTGCTGAAAGGAAATTTGAGGGTAACTTTGGATGAGGGTAAATATGAGTGATATTTACAATTCATTTGTAATTCTGAGAAAGTGAGCTGTGGGTAGACCCTTTGTGGCACTGAAGGACACAGGAGTGAAGAAAAAAAGATTCTTCCTTTGAGTTGCTGCATCAAGGGCAGGGCCATGTCCACCAGGAATGAGGAAGAGGAAAGTTTCTGAATTGTCCTCAAAGTGAATCGGGGAGGGGGATATGGAGAAGGAGTCTATCATCACTTCATTGGAAGAAAGCCAGCAGCAGGGAGGCTAGGAGCCTGCCCTGAACCTGTTTTCTACTACCATCTAGATCTTGGGGCAGCGTCAGAAAATCTATCCTCATTCCTTTTTTGCATTGTCTGTCAAGAAACTCAAGGCTGCTCCCAAGACTATATTATCAACTGCAAAAATGCAAGCAGGATGTAATAATAGTTTTTTAAGGGTGCTCTGGAGTTTAAAACATAAAAAATAAAAATAAAAAAGGTTACTGTAGAGTCAGAGTCTACTGTACAGGGACTTTGAAGAACGGGTTTTTTAAGGATGATCCATATTCCATCAGTAGAATTTCTGAGATATGTGCCTGTTGGAAAGTTTTAAATTATGAATTGGTGTATTATAAATATATATGTCCTATATATAAAAATTTATTAATAGGCCTATTTTTTTTTTTTTTTTTTTTTTTTTTTTTTGGTACTGGGGATTGAGCTCAGGGTCACTTTACCACTGGGCCATATCCCTAGCCCTTTTTTGTATTTTATTAGAGACAGGGTCTCACTGAGTTGCTAAGTGCCTCGCCATTTCTGAGGCTGGCTTTGAACTCTTGATCCTCCTGCCTCAGCCTCCCAAGTGCTGGGATTACAGGCGTGCACCACCATGCTGGGCAATAGGCTTATTCTATATCATATATATATATATATACATATATAAATTCTCTATATTATATATCTAAGGCTCATTTATTGGTTTATATGTTGATACCACTTATTCTTTGTTCATAATATATGGCTTTATATTTTTTTTATTTCTCTATATAATTTTATTTGATTTTAATTTCAAACATCTCAATTATTCTTTAGGTAAAATGTGGAGTACAAATTTAATATGTATATTATTTTGTGTGTTTACTGTATGCTTAGCACTGTGGTTTTGCTGCTATAAATCTACAGCCCAGCTCTTGAGGATTGGATGAAATCATTTCAAGTAAAACACTTAGCCAATGCCAAGCATCTAGTCGGGAAACATTACATGGTAGACATTATTATTTTTCCATTTAACGCTCACAATAGGCTACAAAGATGACAGCTATTATTTTTTCCCTTCCAGCGGATAAGAAAATGATACAAGAAGGAAAAACTGGAATGGGGAGTGGTTTTTGTCCAAAACTCCTATCCACTAGGGGTTCCTTGTGTCTTGTGTCAGTCACTCAAGTTAAAGGCGAAGGTTGGTTTTTATACTGTTGCCAGGGTCTCCCCAGAACTCTCCTAGTACCGACCTCCTTGCTCAGTCCCTGGCCCTGCGACCCCAGTTCGTGGTGGAGAAACGCAGGGGTTAGCCATGAGTAGATAGTTTGATTTCTGGGCGGGAGTGGTTTGGAGAAGGAAGGTGGGGGGCTGCTGAAAAGTTGGTGCAGAGGAGCCAGCCAATGGAAGAGCAGGGGAGGTAAGGGATCCTCTGGACTTTCCGCAGCCTTCCCGGGAGGCTTCAAGATCTCACAAATAATTCCCTTGCAAATCTAAGTAGGTGGTTTACCTATTCAATCACTTCCGCCCCATGCTGAGATGCAATGGCATCTTAGCCAGACCTGTGCAGGCTCTGGGTGTTAAACTAAGCACCCTTCGCCCCCACCCCCACCCCCTGCCTCCCACCCCAAGCGAAGACTAGCAGTCGCAGCCCTCACTCTAGACTGCTGTGCTTCCTGGTCCCCTGTCACTGGTCTTGGGATGCGCTAGACGCTGCACCGAGAATCGTCTGCTCTTGCAGGCTCAGAATCATCCTGTCAAATCTGCGGTTCTCAAGCTCGCCAAGAGCTGGCAGGGAAAGCTTCTTTCAGGAGTCGCTGGAATCCACGGAATTTCCCATCCCCCCACCTGTCCTGTAGATATCCAACGCCAGTTCCCTGGGAACAACCAAGAATTCGCGGTCCGCTCTGCATAGGAATTCTTTTGCCTTTCGCTGCTGATTATTAGACCGTTATAGAGTGAGCACACAGAAGAAGACTCGGACTGCACAAGGCACGTCGATTCAAAGAGGTTTTTTTTCTTTCTTTTTCTTTTATCTTTTTTTCTCTTGTTTTAGATGGAGTTTTGCTTGCCTCTTGATGGAAACACATATATGCAGTTTTATATATGTATTAAAAATACAAGTTGAGTGGTCAAAAACTCATAGAAACTCTAAACTGTAGATTAGATTTGTACATTATGTTGAGTGTAAATTGCATGTCAATTGAAAAATGAATGAGAACATCATTCTTCATGTATATTAAAAGTTACTGACTTGTGATTGGGTGTATTTGTAGCAACTAAGCATCTCTGCGGGTTCTTTATTCAAGTTCCGTACAATTGGGAAAAGGAGTGAAAAGGCTGCTGACATCACTCGGGGCGGGGCCGCAAGTGCTAACAAAAGTCCGAGCGCAGCTGCAGGGGCCGGGCACAGCTTCATCATGAGCTGCCACAACAACTCTGATCTCCAGGTGCTCTGCAGCTCCAGCCAGCTATTCCTGCAGCCCCTCTGGGACCGCCTGAAGACCTGGGAGGCCCTCATCCAGTCGCCCTTCTTCCCGGTCCTCTTCTCAGTCATCACCTACGTGGGCTTCTGCCTCCCCTTCGTGGTGCTGGACGTCCTGAGCCCCTGGGTGCCAGCTGTTCGCCGCTACAAGATTCACCCCGACTTTTCGCCGTCAGCCCGGCAGTTGCTGCCCTGTCTGAGGCAGACTCTCTACCAGCACATGGTGTTTGTGTTCCCCTTAACGCTGCTGCACTGGGCCCGCAGCCCCTCGTTCCTGCCACCCGAAGCCCCCCAGCTGCTGGAGCTAGTGAAGGACATCGTGTGCTGCCTGTTGCTCTTCGACGCTGAATTCTTTGTGTGGCACCTGCTGCACCACAGAGTGCCTTGGCTGTACCGCACCTTTCACAAGGTACACCACCAGAACGCGTCCTCGTTCGCGCTGGCCACGCAGTACATGAGCGTCTGGGAGTTGTTTTCCTTGGGCTTCTTTGACTTGGTGAACATCATGCTGCTCCAGTGCCACCCGCTCACCGTCCTCACCTTCCACGTGGTCAACATCTGGCTGTCAGTAGAGGACCACTCAGGCTACGACTTCCCGTGGTCCACTCACAGACTAGTGCCTTTTGGGTGGTATGGAGGCGTGGCGCACCACGATCTGCATCACTCTCAGTTTAACTGCAACTTTGCACCTTACTTCACACACTGGGACAAATTACTGGGTACCTTTCGCCCTGCACCTCTGCCAGCTTGGCTGAGTTGTGGCTGCGGTGGGTGCCCCTCAGAACCAGGACTGCTCTGCACGTCACACTTGAATAAGAAGAAATACACCTGAGCTATTAAAAAAAAAAAAAAAAAGCTTAACTTATTAACTGATGAAAACTGTTACAGATAAAAATCTGATGTATTTTTGCAATCTGACAAAGTAATTTATATAATATTTGTATATAATGCAATTATAATCTTGGTGTCAAATTCTAGCTCACTTCAATAACCTTGATTCCTGACATAAATCAGACAATTATCACTGGCATATTTAAAGCATCTCTAAAAGGATCTGTTTATGGAACAAGGACTTATGTTTGAAAGTGTCTTAGAATTGGGCTAAAGTAGCATTTTTATGGAGTATCTAACTTCTGACTCTATTCATAAACATTCCTGCTGGACAGTGACTAATATACTATTTTTTTGTATTTTTTTCATAGAATTGTATATTTATATTGAAAGAAATGTTATTTGTGCTTAAAAAGTGAGAAAGAAATAAGTAAACCGAACAAGTACTGGCTCCTGTTTCACTGACATTTTGACGGATAATAGCTAAAAAGGGAAGGGGGACTGGGATGACAAATGCTTCAGAGCCTACCATGGAAAGAGAGGAACCTGGTGGTGAGGTGTTTTGTGGGGAAGGGGGTTATAAGAAAGAAGGAGGCAGGAGAATGGGGGCTCTCTGGTTTGGTCTAGAGATTTCACAGAAAGAAAAACACACATTCTGAATATTTTTCAGCTGATTTCTGCATAGCAGGCAAACAATACAATTACTCTGTAAAGTTTTACAGAGCAATTAACACTGGGTAATCATTGATTTATTTCAAGTGGGTGTGTAGAAGGACTTACAGTATTAGAGGAGTGCTTTCTTTTGCAAAATTGGTAATGTATTATGTTCATTAAAGTAGCTGATCCACCCAATAAGGAATTTTGAGTAAGCCCTCCTTTTCAGGAATCCATCCTGAGCTAGTGCATTATTATAATGATCATCAAAACATTGTCCTTGCAATCTGAAAATGTTGCATTTTCCTTTTATTAGATTAAGACAGACGTGCAAAACCAGAGCCCTGTCTTAAAAAAGATCCTTGAGATCTTTGGTTTCTCATCTGTAAAAAGGAGATGGTGTCCCAGATGTTCTAGCAGATTACTGGTGTTAGCAAGTGTCCCTATTTCTGGTCACATACCTGTCACCAATCCAGCAACCCATCTTCTTGCTGCTTAAATTATTTTAATGTTAATTTTGAACTATAGTTCATAAAAGGTAAAGTTAAAAACAAAGATAATTTAGACAGAAATCTATAAAGAAGGGTACCTTTTCATGTAATTCTCAACTCATTACATATGAACTGAACTATTTTATATAAAGGTTTAAAAAAAAATCCATCTAAAGACCAGATTTCCACAATCTGCCAGTGAGATTCATGAGAAGTCTTCTAAATGAATGGAAGTGTGCAGCTGGAATATGCATGGCCTCTCCATTGATTTTCTCATGTTTCCTCTAGTGTGTTCCCTTGCCTTCTAGACTGAATTTACCTCCTCCTCAGTCCACAGCAAGATCATGCCCTGAACTTACAGATTATATGATTTATAAAAGTGAAATCTGCAGAAAGAGGAAGTGAGAATTGAGGGGTAAATGTTACATTGGAGATAGAACATAGTGGAGAAAGAAGAGCAGGATAAACAGGCAGGAGTAGAGTATGTGGTGCAACTAGTTATTGTGAACATCCAAAAGCTGCTTCATAAATCTTGGATAATAACAATTGGTCACAACTCACTCTCAGTGAACTTTTAAAATATGCCATGCTTTCTTACCATATAAGGGAACTTTAGATTTGAGGCAAATTGGACACATGGAAAGTATTAGGATTTAGAAACACTTTCTCAAAATTGTGTTCAATGGTCAATGCCTTGTAGGGTGAAACTGGGGGAGGGGGGAGGATGAGCAATTTTTTTCCAGCTACTTCGAGAGCCTAATAGTAATTATAAATAGTTCATATAGGCTTGTACTTTAACCCATTCCTTCACTTGCTTTTTGCAATATAACCAGAAGGGATGAGGATAGTTAACATCATCATCATCATCATTGTCATCCTCATCAATGTTATGGATGGAATATTGGTATCTGCATATGTCACATTCCTTTTCTAAGTAATCCCAGGAGTTGGAGCCATTTCTTCCAAACTTAGGTCTCATAGCATTTACTATGTCTCTCTTCTGATGCATATGAGACTTTCCACAACTTCCAGAGAGATGCAAACCCTGCAATGCCAACAAATAGCCTCTTTCTGCTCTTCCTTCTTGGCCACTACTGCTAAAACACAGCGTTCCCTTGGCTCACGACTGTGATGCTGAGCCAGGCCTGGGGGGTTTCAGGAGAAGCTGGGAAAGGTAGATGTAGGTCAGTCTAAGCAGGAGGCAGGTCAAGGACTCCATTTTCAGCAGTCCTCATTACTCCTGGGTCAAGAGCACAAATACTGAAGCCAGATTACCTGGGAGGAACCTGGGTTCTGAAACTTACTAGCTGAGTGACTTTGGACATTTATTTAACCTTTCTGTGCCTCAGTTTCTTCATCAGTAAAATGTGGATAATCATAGGATCTCCCTCACAGAGTTGATGTAAGGGGGTTTCGAGCTATTCCATGTCAAGTGGTGGGCGGGCTGGAGGTCTTGGCTGTAATGTTTGCTGTGATTCATGATCTACCACGTGAGTGCCAGGACTGCCACAGGATGAGACTCTCTGCCCATAAACTGCTTGCGCTCTTTCATCTCACCGGGAGCCAAATGAAGTTGAGTTTTTGATCCTGCTTCCACCCCAAGCTGTTTCTCTAGTTATTCTTTCAAGGCAAAGGTTTTGGAAAGGGACAGAAGTCTATGTTTGTCTCATTCTACTTCCTCACTTCTGAGTCATCCCATCCCCACATCTTCCTGAAACTCTTACTCTGGGTTCACTATCTATTTTCCTAATTATCAGATCCAGGGATATTTTCCCTTTTAGTTTTCCATCTCCTGCTTTTTTTTTTTTTTTTTTTTTTTTTTTTTTTTTTTTTTGAGGAGTTTGTTTTTGTTAATGAGCCTGATTTTTTTCCATGATTTTAATTGGTTCATTATAATTATACATGATAATGGGATTTGTTGTTATATATTTATACATGCACACAATATAACAATATGAGTTAGCCAATATCATTCACCAGTAAATCTCCTTTCCTTCTCCTCCTCTCTGCCCACTACCCACTGATCTCCCTTATTTTTTAACATATTTTTTAGTTGTTGATAGACTTATTTTATTTATTTATATGTGGTATTGAGAATTGAACCCAGTGCCTCACACATGCCAGGCAAGTGTGTTACCACTGAGCCACAGCCACAGCCCCCACTGACCTCCCTTCTATTTTCATGAGACCCTCACCCACCTTTCTTTTTCCTTTTTCCTCTCTAGCTTCCACATATGAGAGAAAGCATGTGACCCTTGACTTTCAAAGTTCAGCTTATTTCACTTAATAACCAGTCTCATCTTAGAATGTGGTTCTTGCTTGGTTTCAGTGAGGTTTCTCTAAATCTTTTCCCTCCTATTCTCCAGCAGCAGCAGCTTCTTCTTCTTTTTCTTCTTCTTCTTCTTTATGGTGATACTGGGGATTGAACCTAGGGACTGTGCATGCTAGGCAAGTGCTCTACCACTGAGCTATATCTCCTGCCCTGTTTCCTCTCCCTTTGATGGCTCTTCTTTCAACATAACAGGAGGACAAGCCTCAAGGTACTAGTCCTTTTATTTTAAAAAATCTGTATTGTGTGTCACATGTGTCCTTCCTACCATCTCCTAATGTACTATGTAATCTCCCATTGCATAGCATTATAGTATAAATGCAAAATGTGTGCACACATGCATATGTACACAGACCATGTATATGTGCATATATACATGACATATGTATAATATTATATATACCTTACATGCACACACTGTGCAGAAACTGCATAGATGTCTGCACATTATTATGTATGTATACATGCATGTATTTATATGCCATATGTATGCACATTATGTATGTACAGGCAGTATATATGTATAAATGTACATTCATATATGCACACTATATACGTACACATATTCGAACATGCTATGTATCGACATTATATAGTGTCTATACACATATGTGTGTATGTGTGTGCATGGTTCAGTGTTGCATGAATTCTGGAAGCATTAGAAACACAGCTTCACTGTTAATCACATCTTCCTTCATTTCTTGTTCATCTCCATCTACCATCACTAGTCCATCCCGGTTTTCTACTCAGGCTATGTTCACAACTTAAAATCTTTGTTCTAGGGAAAGAAAGCCATGAGAGCAAGTCATCTAATCTAACATTACTCACTGGTGCTGTGATGGGGGGTGTTAATAGTCATTATGAAAGCCCAAATAAATATGGGCCACTGGAGCTAAGTCATGAAGGATTTGCATGGGTTCACCAGGCAGGATGAAGGCACAACTGGAAAAGACAGAGCAGTGGCCAGATCAGATTCTTAAAATCTGAGAGTAAGCTCAGAGCACTGAAAAAACCAGAAAGGAGTTTCAGGGCATATGTCCAGCAAGGCAGTCAGGGCCTGGCTTTTGGTCCCAGCTATAAACATTTGTTGTTTTGCCTCTTAACGAACCATTGAAACTGCACGGGACTCTTTGCTATCCTGCTTGTGACATATGGGTTTTGAGATACCATATGTAAACAGGTTTGAAGTAAACATTAGAGCTTTCTATAATTTGTTGCTTTACAAAGAATAGGTGAATGAATGTGTTGAAAATGGAATCTGGGTAATGGAGAGGGCAGCAGGTGCTGCACAAGTTTTAAGCAAAGGAGTAATGTGATTATATCTGGTTTAAGACAATAACTGGCAATGGAAAGTAGTGGTAGTTATTTCTGTTCACAGACCATGGCAAGTTCTGTCTGGATTTTAACCTGGATCCACTGCTTATTAACTTTATGATTTTGAGCAAGTTACTTAATCTCTCTAAGGCTCAGTTTTCTCATCTGTAGAGGGGATCATAGTACCTATCCTTAGAATTGTAGTGAGGAATAGGGAAGATAATATTTAAAGAACTTGGCACACTGCCTTACATATAACAAGCACCTGTCAAGAGTGGCTCTTTGTTACAAGTTGTTAGAAAAGTGTTATGATTACAGATGAGAGGTAATAAGCCTGTCATTGAGCAAGGGTGGATAGGGTGGAGCGGAAGGAATGGATTTATCCTCTATTATAAAAGTTTTCTTTATTATGAAAGTGATCTATGCACATGGTAAGATGTTAAACACTAGAAAACAATGAAAAGTAAAAAGTTAGCTTCCATTCACATTCTATTAACTTAGTTCCACTGCAGATACAATCCCTCAACCCTTTCTTGGGTACAAAAAAAAAAAAAAAAAAAAAAAAAAAGTTCAGTTTCTCTCTCTCCTCCTTTTAAGCTGGCATGTATTAAATGGTTCTTAAATGTAAAAACAAAAACAAAAAAATTAGTGTGAACAGAAAGTCTTTAAGTGAAACCTCACAGACATTTTCCTCCTCTTAAATATTTTCACTCGTTTCCTTTTTCTATACCTCTTGATCACTGTGTGAAACCAGAGGCTCTTAGGTTCCCTCTCTTCCTCGCCTTCCGAGGCAGGCTTGCTTGCTCCGCATCAGAAAAGGCAGGCCAAAGGAAAAGCAAGCCTTTTTTTTTTTTTTTTTTTTTTTTTTAAACAAAGAATAGGTGAATGAATGTGTTGAAAACTCCTCCTTGCAGCTGGAGAGTTTTTCCTTACATTCTTCTGCCGCTGATGGCGCTTCATTGGTGGCTTTTACAGTAACTTCATTCCCTGCTTTCCACTAAAGCAATGGCCTTCATTGATGGAGAGCAGTTCTCTGAAAGAGGCATGCCTGATAAATCTTGGATTCCTTTAAGGATCTTACCCTTGGAAAGTGTCTCTGGAGTGGAGACCCTAGGACTGAGCTATCTGATGACCTGTTTGGGGGGAAATCATTGTATGGCTCTGAACATCAGTTTTCTTCTCTGAGAGATGGTTGGAGGGTGGTATAACCATAACTGGATTTACCTACTTCCTAATGCTGCTGCAGATCCAGTGGACAGATCAGTAGGAAGCTGGATGGATGAAGGTATGCTCTGTGTGCTGATTGTGACAAGGTGGACCTTAGGCACTTTTGAACAGGGAGGTGCTCCAGCTCATATCTCTCTCCACCCCTGCCATGAGGATGCTTTACTATACCTTCTGTCCAACTGCTGCCATTCTGGCTCCATTCCAGCCTCCTTTTATTGCATTCGCTGGCCATTTCTTCCCTGTTGAATCTCAGGAGAGTCTGGAAGGTGGACTTACACTAATGGAAGTGGGGGCAGCATTTCAGAGGGACTAGAGTTAGAGGAAGCTGGCCCCAGGTAGCACAGCCTGAAGAAGTACCCTGAGCTGTAGTTTTATTTGTAGTTTTATCAAAGTCCAACGCAGTGTCATCCTGAGACTCACCAGCAGGGGGCTCTTCTCTCTTTCTGCGGCAAGGACTAACTCCAAGCCAAGAGCAGCAGCTGACTAGATAAATGGAAGTTGACAGCAAAGAGTTTCTGAAAGAAGAAGCCTCCTTGGAGTTGGATGCTACCTCCAAAATGTCACTCCCCACTATGCAGTTCAAGTTTCCTGTTAGATGGAGAAAGGAAAGAGCTGCTCATCCTTGATCATGGGTTGGGTGCTCTTCAGACCCTGCATTGCTGAAAGAAGACAGCTCACTTGCTGACACAATCGAGTTAGGAGATTCCACCAATGCTCAGCCTGAGACATCACTGTACAGTTTCCCTATTTTATAAATAAGAAAACTGAGATTCAGAGATGAGAAGTGAATTTCCTTGGGTCAAACAGCTGGGTTAGGACTCAAAGGCTCTTCCTGTTCCTCTTTGCTGCTTCCCTCCCATCTTCTGGGTCCTCAGAGCCATTGGGCCCTCACTAGTTGCATGTCAAAAATGAGGTTATGGAACACTACTTAGAAAATGTTGCAATCTACATTCTTTGTTAATCATTTGCATAAACTGCTCTGCCTATTTGTAGGAACTTAAGCTAAATGTTGCACATTTTTGCTAAAGTCTATCCTGTCACATACTTGATGAGTAAAAGTGATGTGAACTTTTAATCCTGAAAAACTCCATTTAAAAAATATCTAAGAAGTAAATTTTTAAAAAATCCAAGAAAACGTCCATACAATAGGATACAACTAAGCAATGAACAGGAATGAACTATAAATACATGCAACAGTAAAGATGAATCTTAAAAAATTCTGACAAAGCAGTACATGTTATGTGATGCCATTTATATAACACTCCAGAAAAGTATAAACAAAGCCAAGTGACAAAAAGTAGATCAGAGCGAGACGCAGTGGCACACACCTGTAATTCCAGTGGCTCGGGAGGCTGAGGCAGGAGGATTGTGAGTTCAAAGCCAGCCTCAGCAAAAGTGAGGCACTAAGCAACTCAGTGAGACCCTGTCTCTAAATAAAATTCAAAATAGGGTTGGGTATGTGGCTCAGTGGTTGAGTGCCCCTGAGTTCAATCCCTGGTACTCCACCAATAAAGAAGTAGATCAGTAGTTGTTTGGGGAGGGGCAGCAAACACAGATTACCCAGGGGCACCGTAAGTGTTTAGAGATGATGAATGTGCATGCTATCTTGATTGTGGTGATGATTTCTCTGAGGACACCCTGCACTGCTACACACAACAGGTTGGGTCCCAGCTGCCATGACTGTACTATATGATGCTTTTGTTGCTGCCACAGCTTTCTGAACCTGGATTGAAAATATGATCCACAAGGAATAATTAGATTACATCCTGGGAATTTAGGATACGTATACAAGGGAGGCAAGGTGATGGTTTGGGGGTAACACCCATTCCACGTAAATAGGAATGCAAAGAAAGCTCATTTGTAATAGAGAAGGCTCGTGAGTAGGTTTTCAGGGAGGAGAAATGAGAGGTACACTTCCCTGGCAGGAAAGTGGGAGAGAGTTCTGAGATTGGTTGGCTGCCTTGGTTTCTGGAAGCTCAAGGCCCAAGTTCCAGGCCCTAAACCTGCTGTTTTTTCTGCCTTTGGGTTTTATGACTTTCCAATAAATTCACCTTCATGGCTGGTCAAATGCCTTCTCGGTTCTTGCTTTCCAGAGAAAATTGTTTGAAACACCAAGGCTCTGTGGTGTCTTTGTGCCTTCATGTTGAAGGAGGAAACCCTTTTGATGCAAACAAGTCTAGAAGGTCTTGGATAGTCATCATCAGTGAACAACCAATAACCGTGTCTTCAGTGCTGGCCTGTGGTACCCCACAGGCCAGGTAGGCAAACTGACTACCTGTGATTGTTAGGGCCAACATGAAGCACAAAGTGAGTGCTCTGACATTCTTTAGGGGCAGTGAACCCCATCTTGACCATCTAATACCCAAGGTGGGCAAGTGCTGCTGTTTGATGGAATGCAGAATTTATTTCATACTTTTGCTAAGGCATCCCTTGTTCTGTCAAAGTGACTTTGAATCAAAGCCTGCTTGGAAGCCCAAATCTTACCCAAATCCCATTCTTCTAATAGAGGACACATCTCTGTTTCCTAACAGACATTTCATGGGTGCTGGGTCCTGCAGTGGAACTTTCCGTTCTCCATGGGTTTGAGTTCTCAGCTAACGTTAGTGATTTGGTAGCACAGCCCGGTGGCCTCTGTGGGCAAATTTCCCATTTGATGTATCATGATGCCTGTTTCTGTCTGTCTCTTGCTGTGTCTCTTTTGGGATCCACACCAGACAGACTGGCTCTAGAACCCACCTTTTCCATGACCATGATCTGCTATTTCACAGTAGCTTAGCTTGTCTTTGCCACATCTCCTTAAATTCATAGAAAAATGAGTCAAATTTTACATAGAAGACTTTTGACTGACTTTTTCTTTGAGGACTTTTTTCTCTTTCTGCAAGGAAAAGACAAGTTCTCACAAGCAGGGGTGACACTTCATAAAAGGAAGCTGTGGACTCATTCAATGGGATATTCCATAGGTAGCTATTTCCAGCGAGCTGATTCTGGGCTTGCTCAGGAGGATGGTTTGAGACAGGGGAAGAGGGTCACCCCAGCTAGCATTCACTGGCAGAAGTGAGAATCTGAACATAAATTAAATAAGTTTGCAAAGAAAGTTCTGTGCTTGGTACAGATATGGAATACATTATTCTGACGGGACGAGTGGGGAGCCCTCCTGAGGGGCAGTGAAGAGGGAATTATTGGAAAAGGACTGAGGTGAGTCCCAAGAGTGAGTCCTGTTAGCTGAGCAGCCAGCCTCTGGAACTATGGGCTGTTTGTCTACAGTCAGGGCATCTTTCTAGTTTGACCCTCTAGTTTAGCCTCCAGTGGAGGCTTTTCTCTGACCAAGTCACCTACATGTGACTAGCACATTGGGCCACCTAGAACTACTCTGTTGCCTCTGTGGCCTAATGCCTAGCACTTCAATTCATCCAGCACTTTAATAATCACTTACAGTGTGATCATAAAGAACAAAGAACAAAGGTTATTATATACTAATTGTTCATTGTGGCCCAGGCGATTTCTTTTCCTCCTTAGAACAAACAATCTGCTTGGCTTAAGTAATATTTTTATCAACTAATCTCAAAGATCTATCCCAGACATTAAACGAATGAACTAATTAATTTCAGATTATGTTAATGCTATGAAGAAAATGAGACAGAATTATATGGAGGTAAGAGGAGGGTTCCTATAGATGGGGGATACTAGAAAAAAGAAGACTTGAAGGACAAGAAGGTGTTGTACACTGTGTCCTTATTTCCATTCCATATACAAGCATGAAGGGTTAAGTAAATTGCCCAAGATCAAATAGCTCTATGGGAAGAGCCGGGACCCATGCAGATCTTAATTGTTGTTGATGCCCTTTCTCATGCCCTGTCACGCCCTGTTTTAGCTGCCATTCTTTCACCTAAGAGCTCTCCCTTGCTTCTGCAATTCCAGTCCCTTTCCTCTTACCCATTTCTCTCTGTCCTCTGATTTTCCCAGTTAAAGCTCATTAGCTGGTTGTTAAGGCAGGTTCTATCCTTAGCTAAAAATTGTTTTCTAAAATAAATATGGCCTCAGCAGTTACCCTGAGACTGGGTTGTATGTGCCCCTACAGTTTGTCTGCAGGATGTCCTTGGGGTTTAAAAGCATCCATCCTTTTGAAGACCCAGCCAGCAGAATAATGATGAAAGTCAAACTCTGACCAGCTGGAATCCAGAATGAAGAAATATGCAGATAAACAAGGTGTACAAATCAAAATTTTACCTCTTTCTTTTCAACCTAGTTCCCTTTTATGCCTTTCATTTCTTTCTTGCTCTAGCTAGAAGGCCAGACTCTCCAGTGAAATATTAGATGGATATAATGTGAGACTATCCTTGTCTTATTCTGGATCTTAGGAGGAAAGCATTTATTACATCACCATTAAGTATAATATTGTTTCTGAATTTTGTGTGTTTCCCTTTCATCAGATTGAAGAATTCACCTTTATTCTAGAGTCCTAGGGCCTTATTTGATACATACTATACAGATATTTTCTTCAATTCTGTGCCTATCTTTTCACTTTTCTGATAGTGTCTGTTGATGCACAAAACCTTTGAATTTTGTTGTAATTCTAGTTATCTATCTTTTTTCCTTTTGTTGCTGGTACTTCTGGTGTCACATTTAAGAGCGATTACCTAATCTAATTCATAATGATTTATCCCCTTTATTTTCTTCTGGGGTTTTTATAACTTAAGTTCTTATATATACCTGCCTTTGATACTTTTGAGTTATGTTTTGTGTATGGTGTGAGGTAAGGGTCCATCTTCATCCTTTTGCATGTGAGTATCCAGTGATCCAGCACATTCTGTAGAAAAGACTACTTTTCCCCATTGACTAGCCTTGGAATCCTTGTCAAAATCAACTGACCATTGCCATGAGAATTTGCTTCCAGAATCTTAATTCTATTACATTGATCTAGTCCATCCATATCTAAGTACCACAGTATTTTAAATATTGTATCTTTGTAGCAAATTTTGAAATTGGGAATTGTGAGTCTCACAGCTTTTTTACTCTTTTTCAAGACTGTTTCCCCTATTCAGGGTCCCTTGAAATTCCATATGAATTTAAGGTTTGACCTCTACATTTCTACAAAAGAAACTGTTGGAATTTGGAAAGGAATTGATTTGAATATGTAGGTCAGTTTAGAGTATTGTCATCTTAACAGTATTAAAACTTCAAACCCAGGAACACAATATGTCATTCCACTTGTTTTCAGTTTTCTTTAACTTCTTTCAGCAGTGTTTTTTATTTGTTTGTTTGTTTTTGTACTGGGAATTAAACACAGAGGTGCTTTACCATTGAGCCGTATTCCCAGTTCTTTATATATTTCTCTTGAGACGGGATCTCATTAAGTTGCTTAGGGCCTTGCTATATTGCTGAGACTGGCCTTGAACTTGCAATCCTCCTGTCTCAGCCTCCTGAGTTGCTGGTATTATAGGTGTGAGCCACCACACCCAACTCAATGATGTTTTGTAGTCCTCAATGTACAATCTTGCACTTTCTTGATTAAATTTATTCCTAATTGGGGCTGGAGTTACAGCTCAGTGGTACAGCCCTTGCCTACCATATGTGAGGCACTGGGTTTGATCCTCAGCATCACAAAATAAATAAATAAATAAATAAAATAAAGGTATTGTATCCATCTGTAACTAAAAAATATATTTAAAATTATTTCTAATTATTTTATTTTTATGTAATATAAATTGAATTGTTTCATAATTTTATTTGGGATTGTTCATTGCTTATATATTGGGATGCAAATAGTTTTTGCATAGTGATCTTTAAGCTTTGCTGAATTAATTTACTACCTCTAATTGTGTGTGTGTGTGTGTGTGTGTGTGTGTGCAGATCCTTTAAGGTTTTCTGTATAGTTGATCTTGTCATCTGTAAATACTTACTTCTTTCCTAATCTCAATGTCCTTATTTCTTGACTAATTTCCCTGGCTGTTGCTGCCTTAGGCAACGATACCGCGGGAAAGAAATTGGAGGCAGACTGGGAATGAGTGGTTCCTTTATTGTTCCTTCTTCTTCCTCTCTATCTTCTCCCCCTCTCTGACGCCCCCAGTCTAGTTAAATACTCTATACCCTTCACAGGTACATTAGTTCTCTTAACTAGCATACATGTGTCACAAGCTCGACTTACAGGTGCGGCACGCAGTGCCCATGAGCACAGAAAAATTCTTAGTCAATTACATTAAGGTCAGGTGTAAGTTGTAGTAAACAAGTAAATGCCTCCTCTGGGCTCTTAGCCAGCTGCCATCTTAGAGCTACTTCCTCATCAAAGGCTCTTACATTTCCTCCCTTTTGTTTTAAAAGAGGGATAGCTTAAATGGATGGGTGATAACCCTCACCACATCAGGATCAACTGTGCCTGTCTTTAGGCGTCTGCATGTGCAACCAACACTCTTACCCGTCATTGGATAATCAAGGCCGTAAATAGAGTGCCCTTGACTCCTGTCTTAGGTTGATATGTTGGTCACATGAGACTTTCCTGTCTTTGACTACCAGCCGTCCAATTGAGCCAACCAAGCATGAGGAGATGATCTGGTCTCTAAGGCAGCTAGCGCATTTCCAATTATAATTTTATCTTTGCACTGACGAGCATGTATTTTACATAAGTGAAAAAAAGAAATAGTAAACAAAGTCCCAAAATACCTGCCCATTTTTTGACCCCAAGATACAATATTTTTAAAGGAGGACATCACATCACTAAAGGAGGGCACAGACACTCTTGTGGAATTGACTAAAACTATTTGAGCTCTTAAGGTTCTGGTCAGATTATCAAAGTTATGGTTCCAAGTTCCATTAAGTAGAGTACTAAGTTCTTTAGACAAATTAGCTGCCGTACTAAGGTTAAGAAAAGGGATACCCGTAAGGTATTGTCCTGTGTAATGTCCTAAACATCCTATGGTAGAAAGATCTGCCAAAATATCCACTTGCTCTTGGAGAAGATCAACATGTTGATTGAGAAGAACAATTTCAAAATGTAGATGCTGATCTAGGAGGCCCCGTGCATGCAGAGCAGAGGCCACACTGCTGGTGAGGTTGTTTAATGCTTGAGCAGTAGGGATGCTTGTAGCAATTGTGACCTCTGCAGCTGTAGCAGCAGCAGCTGGCTCTTATGTCTAGACAATGCCACTGGCAAGTCTTCAGGGCCCGCTAAGACTGGCATAGGGATTACCTAGGAACTCAAGCAACAATCATTAGAGGAAAGGCAGTGCCATTCCAGCACTGAGTCAAGAAGCAAGTTGTAGGAGTGCAATTCAAACTATCATTAAAAATAGAACTATTAGATCTTAGGTCAGGTGTTTTAGTTCTGAAGTTGATCTCTGCTCACATACATTGCTGCTTGAGCTCCCATGAACATTAGCTGGCAAAATATCACATTTAGAACAGATTAAAGAAAGGCTGGGAGTATTTAGCTGACAAAATATTACATTTAAAACAGATTAAAGAAAGGCTAAGGGCATTTAACTTTTTGTGGAAAAGTAGAAAAATATTTTGTTAGCTGGAACTTTTGAGCCTCTGCATACCCAGCAACCTTTTATGAACCCTTATATAGAATCACACACATCTGTTTATACCTGTTGAAACTTTAACCTGTTTTACTGATGACAAAGACCAATTTATGAAAACAATCAATACCTGATGGCATATTTAACAGTGAGCAATTTTACTTTGTAAATTAATCAGTTGTTTAACAAATAAAATTAATTACAAATAAATAATCCCATGTCAAATACCAAAATATCAGGCTGAACAGTATTAGTTATATTCCTTGCTGAAGAGAAGTCCTAGAGATACTTATGAATTAAGTTTGAATGTACCTTCATTTTTTATTTGTTTACCCAATTTGAATTGAACACTTTTGACTTAAATGAATTAAAGGTATTTGGATCCTTTTTTTTTTAATTAATTTTCATGAGCGTTCTGTTTTTGTTATTTGTGACGTCACATTTACATGAAATCTGGACAGATGCACAGACATAAAAACATAAAAAAAAAAAAACCACACACACACACAATTGTGTGCACACTAAAGAGAGATCCTCTAGTCCCAGATGGGAGGAATGAGACTTAAGTTGTGAGTTTATTGAAGGAAAAAGCACGCAGCTTAAAAGTTTCTTAGCTGAAAAGGCAAAGATGAGGTCCCTTGTCAGAAAAGAGACAAACTTGCACAGGTGCACGGATTGATAACAAATTACCTCTTTTCCACTATGTAAGGGAATCATTAAGAGGAGGATCCGCAACATCTTCATCTTGGCCCTTTTGACTTGGCACCTGTTTTATCAATCTTGATGGTATCCATACCGGCGAGGACACGTGCTGTGGAAAGACACAAACAGATCCTCGCCCCCAAATTAATACTGGGTCTGGGCCCTGCTGTGTGCCTGAAAGAACATCTTTCCAGTAAACCAAAGGTTTATGTTGTTGATGTGGGTTCCAGTGTCTGTCTCCAGCCAAATATCCTTCGGAATCCAAAGTTAAAATTTTTAAAGTAAAAAGGGCTATGGCTAATCTATCTTTAGGAGTTGCCCAATCTCCTCCTTTTTGTTTTAAAAGCATAAGTTTGAGTGTGCGATTAGCTCGTTCAATTATACCTTGGCCTTGAGGATTGTACGGAATACCAGTCTTATGAAGTATGTCGAATTTGGAGCAAAATTGTTTAAAAGATGAAGACGTATATGCGGGGCCATTGTCTGTTTTAAGCATTTGGGGAATGCCCAATGCAGCAAAAGCTTGTAAACAATGAGATATAACATCTTTAACCTTTTCTCCAGCATGTAAGGAAGCAAAAATCATGCCTGAGCATGTATCTATGGTCACATGAATAAATCACAATTTTCCAAAACTTGGCTCATGAGTAACATCCATCTGCCATAAATGATTGGGCATTAATCCTCTTGGGTTAACACCATGATGAGGATTGGGCAAATGTGTCACACAAGATTGACAAGCCTTCACAATTGTTCGAACTTGATCTTTAGTTATTTTGAACCTTTGTTGTAACGTAGTACTATTAACATGAAATTGAGAATGGAACGAGGTAGCTTGTTGGACTGCTGAAAATATAAAGATTGTTTGAGTAAGGGCATCAGCCTTTTGATTACCTTCATTGAGAGGACCAGGCAAGTTAGTATGAGCTCTGATATGTCCAATAAACAAAGGTTCTTTACGTTCCCATAGAAGGTTTTGAATTTGAAAAAACAATTTAAAGGCTGGAGTATGTGGTGCTATTGGACCTGCTAGCTCTAATTTAGGGACAGCAGGTACAATATAATGACTGTCTGAGAAAATATTTATGGGCTGCTCTCTAAAACTTTCAAGACCTATAATAACAGCTTCTAACTCTACCAATTGAGCTGATTGATGGGCAGTAATATGAATCATATTTTCTTTTTGAGTGACTACTGCAGAAGTACCGTTAGAGGACCCACCTGTAAATACATTTAATGCCTTGGGAATAGGTTGATTTTTTTATTACCTGTGGAAATATAATGGGATGATTGATACAAAAAGATAGTATAGGAGACTTAGGAAGATGGTTATCAAAATTTGCAGAAGTAGAGCATCTAACTATAGCCCAATCATTATCATTGAAGCATAAATATTCAACCTGTGACGATGAGTAGAGAGTAATAATAGTAGAGGGGTGAATGCCAAATATTTTAATACAAGACTTAAGTCCTTGGAGAATAAGTTTAGCCACCATGGAGGTGTAAGACTCAATTGTACTTTTAGGAGAGACGGGCAAATGTATCCGTAATAAAGGCCCCTGTTGCCAAAATACTCCTGTGGGTGTATATTGTGAAGAAATAATGATCAATATCAGTGGTTGAGTAAAATCAATTCTATCACAATGGGATCCTTCGATGGCCTTTTCTACCAACTTTAAAGCTTCCCTAGCATCAGGAGTCAATGTTCGTGGTGAAGATGGATCAGGGTTCCCGCGAAGGATATCAAATAAGGGTTTTAGTTGGCTAGTAATGAGGCGTAGTGTAGGGCGAAGCCAATTAATGTCTCCTAGCAATTTTTGAAAATCATTAAGAGTAGCTAGATGTTCCTTATTTATTAAGATTTTTTGAGGCCTAATAAAAGTATCCATAATTTGGAATCCTAGATATAATATTGGAGATCTAGTCTGAACCTTTGCTTCAGCAATGTTTAGTCCATATCATTTCATGTTTTCTGATATATCGCTAAATATGGTGAATAAGACTTCTTGGTTTGGATGAGCAAGCAGAACATCATCCATATAATGGAGGCACATAAGCTCCTGGTATTTGTTCCTGATAGGCTGAATAACTTTATCTACATAGATTTGACACATAGTGGGGCTATTAGCCATACCCTGGGGTAAAACTTTCCACTGAAATCTGTGGTCAGGTCCATCATTATTAATAGAGGGAACTGAAAAAGCAAACCTAGGGGCATCCAGAGGATGTAAAGGAATAGAAAAAAAGCAATCTTTTATATCAATGGCTATGAACTGAAAATTTTGAGGAATAGCTATAGGATTAGGAAGCCCAGGTTGGGTAGGGCCCATAATTTGCATGGTTTTATTGATTTCTCTAAGATCATGTAACAATAGCCATTTTCCTGATTTTTTCCTAATCACAAATATGGGGGAATTCCAGGGAGAGGAAGAAGGTTCTATATGTCCTGCCTCTAGTTGTTCTTGGACTAGTAAGTGGGCCGCTTGTAATTTCTCTCTAGATAGGGGCCACTGAGGGACCCAAACTGGATTATCAGAAAGCCATGGTATTTTCAAAATTGTTTTCTCAGTGGCCCCTAAAAAAAAAATCCTTTACCTTTTCGATGATGATTTCCTTTAAGCTCAATAAGGTTAGGATCGCCTTGTAGATCTTTTCCTAGTCCTTCACCTGGAATATATCCCTGTTTTTCCATGAGACTCCAGCTTTTACTTGTAACACATATGGGCTCAGTTGTAAGGTGTACTCCTGTTTGTTTTAATATATCTCTTCCCCATAAGGTAGCTGGCAAGCTGGACAGAACATAAGGCTGAATGTTCCTTGATGCCTTTCATCATCTTCCCACTTTAAAACTGTTGCACTTCGTTCTGGGCTATTGGAATATCCTAGGCCTCTCAAACTAGTGGAAGCCTTCTGTAAAGGCCAATGTTTGGGCCATTGTTGGAAGTTAATAATAGAAGAGTCAGCCCCAGTGTCAATTAACCCTTCCATTTCTATTCCCTGTATTTTAAGTCTGCACATAGGCCTCTGTGAACAATCCTGAACCCAGCAAGCCATAGATCCTGAGCCAGTGGAGCCAAATCCCCTATTCTTCCTATTTTGAGGCATACACTTAAATGAGTCATGTAGGCTGGGAAGAAGAAGCAGCTGAGCAATTCTATCACCGTGGTTAACAGAGCCAAAGCCTCGAGGTGAACTGAGCATAATCTTGATTTCTCCTTGATAATCACAATCTATCACTCCTGGAGTAACTTGAAGTCTGGATAAGCTAGTTGAACTTTGCCCCAGGATAAGTCCCACAGTCCCTAAGGGAAGAGGTCCCCTGACTCCCGTGGGAATCAGTTGAACCCCCATCTCAGGTGTTAGCACTATTCGGGCAGTGGAACAGAGATCCAGTCCTGTACTTCCTTTTGTCCCTCTGACAAGGGAGTTAATGGGTAAAAGGGATTGTGTCGAGGAATCATCTGGACAGATGTTTGAGGATACTCCTTCTCTAATGCCCCATACATTTGTGGGCCCTGAGGCATTGGGCCCTGTGCCCCATTTTTTGAATTACCAGACAAAATGTTACCATTATTATCAGTTTGGGATCTGCACTCACTAGCCCAATGGTTTCCTTTTTTACACCTGGGGCAGTGGCCTGGAGCAAGAGACAAGCTTGGTTTTATTTCTATTGTCTCTTGCCTTCTTTAGGGACATTGTTTTTTAAAATAACCTGGTTGACTATACTGATAATAACTTTTAGGTCGAGCCCCTCTTGCAAGATTAAGAGGAAAAGCACCTCTCATGGCTGCTGCGATTACACTACCTGTAATAAATGAATCATTTATGTCCCTGCAAAGATTTATATAAACAGAAAGGTCCTTTTTAGCTTTCCAAGGTCTGATAGCGTCTTGGCAATATTTGTTGGCATTTTCATATGCCAGCTGAACAACTAATGGCATGGCTTGATCAACATCTCCAAAAACCCTACTTGCTGTCTGTAAAAAATGATCAACAAATTTCGGCATATGGCTCATTGGGTCCCTGATTTACTTTAGACAAGCTACCCTGTAAGTCACCAGATCCTTGCAATGTTTTCCAAGCCTTAACAGCTGCGGCATATATTTGAGCGTAAACTCCAGGATCTTACTGAGTCTGAACCTGTAAATCAGCATATTGCCCTTCTCCAGTTAACATGTCTACATTACGATCTGGAAATCCTATAGCCGCATTTCTATGAGCGGTTTCAACACAGAGCTCTTGGAATTGAGACCTCCAAACTAAGTATTGTCCCCTGCTCAATACTGCCTTACATAAGCCTTTCCAATCTGTAGGAGTTAAATTCAAAGTATTAAGAGGCTCTAACATGCTTATGGTGAAAGGAGCTTGGGGCCCATATGTCATTGTTGCTTCTTTAAAGTTTTTTATAGTTTTAAAATCTAAATGTTGACGGTATCTTTGTTTATTTTGATCTTCAAACACTGGCAGATCCCATAGTTCCTGTGAACTTTGACACTCAAGGGCACGCAAGCGCCTAGAAAGACCCCTAATAGACTCTTCAATTGAGTCATCCCATGGGGGAGCAGAAGGTACAAGTGGTTTCTCCACTTGACGGTCCTCCATCCTGGTCCTTTTTAGTTCCCTTTTGCTCATTTTATCGAAGACTGTGCTCTCAAGATCACTTTCACTTAATTCCTCCTCACTAATACTACCCTCACTAGCCCTAACTGATTCAATAACACTTTCCTGTACCCTAGGTCTAGTTGAGGGCAGGCATTCCCTAACTATCTTTAACAAATCTTCAATAACCTTGACAATTCGGTTCCTTGAAATTTCTGAACCCATTTTCCCTCGCCCTTAACTGCTCTAGCTAGAGACTCCTGCGAGGTTCCTCAGTACTTACCTGCCGTGCCGATGAGTTCCCCATACGGGCCACCACTTGTTGCCGCCTTAGGCAATGATACCGTGGGAAAGAAATCGGAGGCAGACTGGGAATGAGCGGTTCCTTTATTGTTCCTTCTTCTTCCTCTCTATCTTCTCCCCCTCTCTGACGCCCCCAGTCTAGTTAAATACTTTATACTCTTCACAGGTACATTAGTTCTCTTAACTAGCATACACGTGTCACAAGCTCGACTTACAGGTGCGGCATGCAGTGCCCATGAGCACAGAAAAATTCTTAGTCAATTACGTTAAGGTCAGGTGTAAGTTGTAGTAAACAAGTAAACGCCTCCTTTTGGCTCTCAGCCAGCCGCCATCTTAGAGCTACTTCCTCATCAAAGGCTCTTACACCTGGCTGGAACTTCAACTATAATGTTGAAGAGAAGTGATGAGAGGAGACATTCTTGGCTTTACCCAGACACAAGGGAACAAACTTTCAGTCTTTCACCATTAGAGTGATGTTGTCTATAGATTTTCATGCTCTTTATCAAATTGAAGAAGATCCCACTCTTCCTAATTTGTAGAGTGTTTTATCATGAAAGGATATTGGATTTTTGTCAAGTGTTTCTCTACATTTTCATTTTAAGATGATCATGTAGTCCGGGCGCTATGGTACATGCCTGTAATACCAGAGACTTGGAAGGCTGAGGCAGAAGGCTCGAGATTTCAAAGCTAGCCTCAGCAACTTAATGAGACACTTAGCAACTCAGCAAGACCCTGTTTCTAAATAAAATACAAAAAAGGGCTAGGGATGTGGCCCAGTGGTTAAGTGTCCCTGAGTTCAATCTCCAGTACCAAAAAAATAAAAAAATAAATAAAAATATGATCATATAGCTTTTTTCCCCTTTTTATTCTATTAATGTGGTGTATTACATGGATTGATCTTGATCCATACAGGAATTAACACCAGTTGGTGATGGTATATTATGGTTTTACTATGATACTGGATTTGGTTTATTAGCATTTTGTTGTGGATAGTCATGCTTATATTCATAAGGGATATTGATCTGCATTTTTCTTTTTCTGTATTGTCTTTGTGTTTCTTTGGTAACAGGGTAATAATGTTGCCTAATAATGTTGCAGTCAGGAAGCATTTCCTCCTCATCCATTTTTTGGAACAGTTTGAGAGGGATTTGTGTCAATTCTTGAAATGTTCAGTAAAATTCACCTATGAAGCTGCTTCCACCCAGGCTTTTCTTGTTGGGAGATTTTTTTTTTTGATTAGCAATTCATTATCTGTACTTGCTAAAGGTATATTCAGACTTATTGCTTCTTGAGTTATTTTTGGCAGTTTTTGTATTTCTAGGAATTTGTCCATTTCATTTAGGTTATTTAATTTGCCGTTCTACAATTGTCCATAGTATGCTATAAGGTTCATATATTCTGTAAGGTCGGTTATAATGTCCCAATTTTCATTTTCAATTTTACTTGCAGTGTCTTTTCTTTTGGTCAGTTTAGCTCATAATGTTTTGATTTTGTGGATATTTTCAATCTACTTTTGGTTTCATTTATTTTTGCTATCATTTTTTAAATTCATTTATCTCCATTCTAGTATTTCTTATTTCTTAGCTTCTGTCAGATTTTGTCTTTCTCTAGTTTCTGAAGATGATGTTAAGTTATTGATCTGAGATCTTTCTTCTTTTAAAACACAGGCATTTATAGTTCTAAATTTCCCTCTGAGCATTCTTTTGTTGTATTAGATAAATTTTGGCATGTTGTGTTTTTGTTTTTAATCATTTCAATAATATTTAATTTCCATATG
The DNA here is from genome assembly GCA_025594165.1 of Tamias sibiricus. Classification (NCBI taxonomy): domain Eukaryota; kingdom Metazoa; phylum Chordata; class Mammalia; order Rodentia; family Sciuridae; genus Tamias; species Tamias sibiricus. Next base: position 132,966,676 of record CM046663.1, on the reverse strand, counting down.
ATTTCATTTTTGACCTATTAATTATTTAGGAAGATGTTATTTAATTTTCAAATATTTGAATTTTCTCATTCTCCTTCTGTTACTGGTTTCTAATATAATTTATTTATGGACAGAAAAGATATTTTGTATAATTTTAATATTTTTTTCCCTCCCCTGCAGTACTAGGAATGGAATCCAGAGGTGCTTTGTTTTTGTCTGCTTTTTTGCTGTTATGACTAAAAGAATTAACATGAGCAATTTTAGAGGAGGAAAAGTTTATTTGGGGGCTCATGGTTCCAGAAGTCTTAGTCCATAGATGGTTCACTCCATTCCTTAGGGCCTAAGATAAGGCAGGATATCATGGAGGAAGTGTGTGGCAGAGGAAAGCAGCTGGGGACATGATAACAGGAAGCAGAGAGAGAGAGAGCTTCCACTCAACAAGGACAAAATATATACTCCAAAGGCACACCCTCGGGACCACCTCCTCCAGCCACACCTACCTGCCTACAGTTACCACCCAGTTAACCCCTATCAGGGGATTAATGCATTGAGTAGGTTAAGGCCCTCAAAACCCAATCATCCCACCTCTAACCTTTCTTGCTTTGTCTCATACATGAGCTTTTGGGGTCACCTAATATTGAAACTATAACATGCTCTCACAAAACTACAACCTCAGCTCTTTTAATTTTTTGAGAGAAGGTCTCACTAAGTTGCCCAGACTGGACTCAAACTTGTGATTCTCCTGCCTCAGCCTCCTGAGTAACTGGGATTACAGTTGTGCACCACCACACCTGGCAATTTCAGTCTTCTGAGGTTCATTGAAAATTGTTTCATGCCCTAATTTGGCCTATACTAAAGAATATTCCCTGCATCCTTGAGAAGAATTTAATTTTCTTAAAGGAAGTGTTCTATAGAAATCTCATAACTCTATATGTTTTTTAGTTCGGTTTTCTTCTTCTTTTAAAAATTTATTTGTGTGTGTGTGTGTTACTAAGGATTGGATCCAGGGCTTCATGAATGCTAGGCAACTGCTCTACCACTGAACTAAACCCCCAGCCTTTTCCTTCTTTCTTTTTTTTTTTTTTATTTTTTTTTTTATTTTGGTGTAGGTTCTTGCTAAATTACTGGCCTTGAACTTGCAATCCTCCTACCTCAGTCTCCTGAATAGCTGGCATTATAGGTGCATGCTGCCAGCACCCAGCTAGTTTTTCTTTTTATTTTTTCCTGTCTGATCTTCTCTCTGTTTTGTCCAATATTCAAAGTGGGGTATTGAAATGTTTCTTCCTTCAGTTTTGTCTGTTTTTGCTTCATGCATATCAAAGCTCTGTGGTAGATTCACATATGTTAATAATCACTTTTTGATGGATTGATCTTTATCATAATATAATATTTTATAACATTTTCTTAATGTCTATTTTGTTTGACATTAATTTATCCACCCTGTCTCTCTTTTGGATACTGATTACACAGAGATCTTTTCTCATCCTTTCATTTTCAACCTATTTGTGTCTGAATTTTCTAAAGTGAGTTTCTTGTGCATAGCATATAGTTGGATTATTTTCTTAAATCCATTCTGCCTATTTCTGCCTTTTAATTGGATGGTTTAATTCATTACCATTTAATGTAATTGTCAATATGGACCATTTACTTCTGCAATTGGCTATTTTTTATGTGCTATGTATTTATTTTGGGTTCATCAGTTTCTCAATTATTACTTTCTTTTGTGTGAGATATTTTCTAATGTGCCATTTAAATTTCCATCCATTTCTTTTACTATACAACTTTGAGTTTTTTTCTTAGAATTTGTATGTTTTGAATCATTTTAAATGAATGGATACTGTTTTGTGGAATAAGATACCATCTATCTTGGAAAATGTTTCATACATCCTTACATTAGTCAGCTTGTGCTGCTCTTACAAAATACCATAGACTAGATGGCTTAAACAACAGACATTTATTTCTCATAATTATGGTAACTGAGAAATTCAAAATCAAGGTGCTGACCAATTCAGTTCCTGGTGAAGGGTCTCTTTGTTTCCACATGGTAAAGACAGGATAAACTGGTCTCTCTTCTTCTTCTTATAAAGACATTATTCTCATAGGAGCCCCACCCTTACAACCTCATCTAAACCTAATTACCTTCCAAAGGTCTCACTTCTAAACACTAACTACACTGGCAGCTAGGGCTTCAAAGTTGGGGGCATGCAAACATTCAGCTCATAACAATACTTTAAAGGGACTTATAGTCTCTTGTTGGATGGAATGTTCTGTTAATTGTCAGTTATATCAAGTTGATTGAATTGTTACCCATGTCTCCTGTACCTTTAGTTATTTTATTTCTTCTTGTCCTATCAATTATTAAAAGTGGGCATTTGAAATCTCTGATTATAATTGTCAATGTGTCTGTTTCCGTTTAGCTCCACTGGTTTTTGCTTCATGTATTTGAACTCTGTTTTAAGGTATATAAACATGTAGGATTATTTGTACCCCTTACTTACTGAGTAACTACTATGTGACAAGAACTTTTCTTTCTGCTTTCCAAACAAAAACTTCATTCATTCTTAGATGAATGGATAAAGAAAAAAACATGGAATATGTACATGATGGATTTTTATTTAGCCATAAAGTTATGTCATCTGCAGTAAAATAAATGGAACTTGAGAATATTATGTTAAGCAAAATAAGTCAAACTCAGAATGTCAAGAGTTGTATGCTTTCTATCCTGTGTAGAGGGTTGAGAGGATAAAAGGGAAAAAAAGGTGTGTATGTAGGAGAGGGATCTTATGAAAATTAAAGGGAGACTGATAAAGGAAAGGGATCAGGGGAAGGTGGGAGGGGAAGGAAAGAGGACATGTTGGGGAATAATATTGGCCAATTTATATTGCTATATTGTGTGCATGGATGAATATGTAACAACAAATCCCACCATATGTACTTACATAATTATAATGCAGCAATAAAATGGAAAAAACAAAAACCTCCTTCAATTTAAAAGCTTATTCAGTAATTACCAACTCATTCTTAGAGAAACAACTGAAGCACAATTTATCTGTTTTTTAGTTGTAGATGGACACAATGCCTTTGTTTTACTTATTTATTTTTATGTGGTGCTGAGGATTGAACCCAGTGCCTCACACATGCTAGGCAAGTGCTCTGCCACTGAGCTATAACCATAGCCTTAAAGCACAGTTTTTTTAATAAGAGGTTAAAAACCCAATCCGTCAGGTTGTAATGTCCTCAATTTTAATTAATGAGTTATTTTAGGTGTGGAGGGGGAATCTGAACTTGGGGCAAGGTTAGGGCAAGAAATTCAGTCAGATTTTAAGCTTCCTTAAAAATTTGGCCTTTTGTTTTAGTAGTTGATGAACTGGTTCAAATCATGGCATTCCATGTTATTATGGTTTAGTTGTGAGGTATCCTCCAAAAGCTCATGTGTGAGACAATGAAAGGAAGTTTAGAGGTGAAATGATTGGGTTATGAGAACCTTATCTCAATCAGTGAATTAATCTACTAGATGGTAACCGCAGGCAGGTAGGGTGTGGCTGGAGGAGGTGGGCATTGGAGGCGTGTCTTTGGGGTGTGTATTTTGTTCATGGTGAGTGGAGACTTTCTCTCTCTGCTTTCTGGTGTGATGTCTTGAGCTGCTTCCCTCCGCCACACTCTTCCACCATGACCTTCTGCCTCACTTGAGCCCTGAGGAATGGAGCCAACTATCTATGGACTGGGACCTCTGAAACTGTGAGTCCCAAAAAGAACTTCTCTTCCTTAAATCTTTCTTGTCAGGTCTTTTAGTCACAGCAGCAAAACACCTTAATAAAACACATACACACCTAATTATCAGATAGAAATGAACACCTTTTCTCTCAAGGTAGAGGTAATTTAGGTTGGAGATATTATTTAAATGACATGTTTCTCTTTCTCTTTCCTGGTAGGTCTGTGTAGCTTGAGATTCAATTTCTCTTTCTGTATCCCTGGCTTGTACAAAAGCAGTTCCACAGTGACTGATGAGAAAGAGATGGTGTGTCTTAAATAGACTTCATTGCGTCTATGAAATCCATTGCCAAGGAAGCTTAGTCATCAACCCCCATTGGCCAATAGAGCTTCATTTATGTGCTTTCCCCAACCCAGAATTGGGACATCGGACTTGGATTCAAAGGAATGGATTTGAGTTCTGACTTTTCCACTTACTAACTTTGTAACTGTGAGAAACTTACATAATTAACATGTAAAATACCATTGAAAATGTTATTTTGATGTTAATGCATGAAACATTAGTTAAATGTTTATGTTAAATGTGGAACCTTGTTATTATTATTTCTCTCTTCTGGACTGCTTGGTAGCCCTGGAGTGGCTGTGGTTTATTCATGGAGTCTGGAAGATTTTGCTGACAACCACACTCTCACCCCAGCATTCTTCTTTTCAATCATTCTTGCAGGTGTTTTCCATGCTTTTGTAATTCTGAGTAACAACCTGAGAGAATCTGACCATATCACCTCTCAGCAAGTGGCATGACTTTCTTGGCATGGTGGTGATAGATGTGCCTGCATTTGCACTGTTCTTCAAGTCTTTAACTCCCACATGCCCTTACATGTCTGCCATCTCCAAAAAATCTCTATGAAAGAAATTGCCTATCTGGATTTGGCAGTCTAATGCCAAAACACAGGTAACAAGTGAGCTACTGTCTGAGTTCATCTTGGGAGATTGTCTTCATGTATCTGTGTTTGCTCAAATCACTACAAGTCTTAAGAGTCTGTTTCCCATGTAATAGACCCTTCATTCCCCCAGAAACTGCAACTTAATATTGCTCGGTGCCTTTAGCTGTGAGACATGTCTTTTTCTATATATGACAGGAAATATGAATTTAGGGATAAGTTAGAGGAGATGAGTCATTTTCTATTGTGTATGTTGCCTTCCTCTTGAGACCAGCTTCCTAAATGTTAGGGTTCATACAGAACTTTCCTTCCAGCTAGGCTAGTGCAAGGTGTATACCAAAGGAAGCTGGAGGCAATAGGAACACTGTCAGTGGATCCAAGAAGAGTCTAGGATCTGGATTGTCCCCAGTGAATGATCTTAACAATCTTACAACTTCATTTTGTAAATACAAAAACAGTATTATATTTCCCTTATATTTACAAAGGACTTTGCAAAATGCTTTCACAGTCAGGGACTTTCATATTTTATAACTTTGTCAGGCTGGATAGATAGATAATTTTATGTCTTCACAAAAGAGAGACCTGAAATCCAAGGATAGAGATGTTGAACAAGATGTCCAACCTCACAAAACAAGACAGTGAACTCCTTTTGAACTTTTTCTTCAAGGAGGCCTAGAGCAGCTGTGTATCCACTTGGGGTCTCCGAGGCTTAGATCTTTTGCTTTCTCAAGTCCTAAACCTAGAAATTCACTATAATAATGTGGAGAACATTTAAAACTTCTCCAAATTATTGTCAGGATTTCAGACTAATTTGAGTGACTATTCCAGAAAAATAAATCTGACTCCGTAAGCAGCTGAAGCCTGAAATATCCCTTTCAATAACCCTTTATCTTAGCTACACATGCAGCACAAACAGCAAATGGGCAAAACACTCATTGTTGTCTATTAAGAACTGCTTCAACAAGAACTACCCCCCAGGGCTAGAGCTGTAGCTCAGTGACAGAGCGCTTGCCTAGCATGTGTAAGGCCCTGGGTTCAATCCTTAGCACCACATAAAAATAAAGGCATTGTGTACAACTAAAACAAATAAATAAATATTTAAAAATAAATAAATATATAAATGGCATTTTGTCCATCTACAACTAAAAAGAAAAAACAAACAAACAAAAAAAAACTACCCACCAAAGCAAGCAGTTAGGCATACTCCAATGTAAATGTGTGGACCCAGAATTACAGGTAACTCGAGTGCAAACAGCCCAGTGTAATGAATGTCACTCAGCCAGATTAAGTTGATGTATTTCTCCTCAGGCACTTGGACATAACTACCTTCTAGGGGGAAATCTATGCTTATACCCCCTTCCACCAAGTGGTCTCTACCACTAAAGTGTTTTATGTGGTTTTCCAGAGAGCACAGGTCTTTTAAATGTGTCTAAATGTGTAGGTTGATAGAAGCATATGTGCTAATAAACATGACTAATTGGTGATAAATAAAGATGTCCTTCTTGCTCTGTTTTAATACTTAGGTTCTTGAGAACAATTGAGCAAATTTCCAGCATGACTCTTAATGTGAAAGGCAAATGCTGTTTTAGAAAATGGAAAGTTCTTGTTTTGTTTTGTTTTGTTTTTTTAATTCAATGGATGTTGTTACTGATCCACAGCTCATGGAAATTAAGCAAAGAAATCAGCCTCAAATAAGATAAGGGCAGGTTGGAACAAGAGAGTTCCAGAAATGGAGAATTAAAGTTTGTGGCTTCAAATACCCATTTTGTGGCTTGATATGGTTCCAAAACTGTCGGGACCTTACACTGTCTGCCAAGGGGATGGAAAATCTCTGGCTTTCTGGCTGCTTGCCACATTACCATGCCCTGTTACAGGACCTAGGCTAAGCAGGGGGCGTGGCTGTGAGAACTGAAACCACCCCAAGGATAGGCCAATGGCTCCGCCAATGGCATCCGCCCATGCTCCTTATGTGTCCCTATGATCTTTCTGTTGATTGGCCCATGTCCTATATAAGACCGTCCAACTTCCTCAATAAACCGATTTCCTGCACTGACCGACTGGACTCCCCGGTATGTTCCTGGGTCTTCTAAAGGCGGGGGAAGGAATTGCGGTGGTCTTTACTTTCCCAATCTAGTCTCATCATTGGGGTAGGCCCCTCTGGCCCCTTTTGCTGAACAGAAGAGGTCCATCCCGGGTTGGGAGGGGCTAAAAACCCAACCCCTTATAATATTCCGACACAAAACAATTTCTTCCAAGTGTAACTCCAGGACAGTAGTTCTTTTGAAAGTTAGTGATTCTACTGCCTCCAGCTCCCTTGAGGGCAAACATCTTTATCAAAGCTTACCTAGTGGGAAAAGAGTTTATATCAAGTAAGCACCCATTTGAGGTATTGTCTCTGATTTATCTAAAGCAGAAAAAGAAGACAAGAGGGGAGAGCTGAACTAATAGCAGTAAAATAGAATTATATGAGGTTATTTAGGAATACTTAATGTTATTACACTGTAAGCCTCATTGCCTGACCCCAAACAAATGTAATTTGATACTTCTTTATTATAAGGAAATGTTTCTTCTACCTTTTAGAATAAATAGTAGAGTACTGTCAAAATAATGGGGCCTATGACTTGAGTGGATAGAAATAAATAAGCTGGGTTTTGTTTCTTCAAAATTGAAGTAATTTAGATTTGTTTTTCTCAGACATAAATGACTTGAAATCATTCCTAACCAGTGACAATTTTTAAAAAATTTTTATGTTTTGGTGTGTTTTGCAGTGCTGGGATAGAACCCAAGGCCTCACGTTTGCTAGGCGAGCACTCTACCACTGAGCCACATCCCCAGCACTTTTTATCTTATTTTATTATTATTTTTAAATATATTTTCCAGTTATAGATGGACACAATACCTTTATTCTATTTATTTATATGTGGTGCTAAGGATCAAACTCACTGCCTCACATCTTTTAATCACAAGCACTGTACCACTGAGCTACAACCCAGCCCTTTTATTTTATTTATTTATTTATTTTTATTTTATTTTATTTTATTTTTTTGGTAGCAGGGATTGAACTCAGGGACACTCAACCACTGAGCCACATCCCCAGCCCCATTTTGTATTTTATTTAGAGACAGAGTCTCACTGAGTTACGTAGCACCTCGCTATTACTGAGGCTGGCTTTGAACTCAGCAATCCCCCTATCTCAGCCAAGAGCCACTGGGACACAGAATTTTGCTGTTTACCAGGCTGACCTTGAATTTGTGATCCTCTTGTCCCAGCCTCCCAAGTAGCTGGGATTATAGGTGTGGGCCACCGTGCCCTGCTAAACTTGTTTTTTTTTTTTTTTTTTTTTAAATGAAAAAGAAAGGAAAATTGTTGGTTCCTGTATTATATGTGTAAATAAATGTGTGAAGTAATAACCGGTATTGGAATTATTCTTTTAACTTTTGTAATTATTAAATCCTATTATGTTTCTTTGTGTGTGAAACTTTAATAAAAAATGGTTGAGATGTTAATAGTGCTCTTTGAAAGAATATCTAAAAGGTTTATAAATGTTTGAAATATCATACAAAGACTGATTCTTAAAAATTAATAATAAAGTTTGTTTTTTTTAAAAGAGTTGGAAGCTCTTAGTTGGAGATAAACATTTGAAAATGTGTCTATTCTAGTTTGTTTTATAAACTAGTTTTATAAACTTCATTTCTTGTCTTCACTGAAATCTTATTTATAAATGTAATAAAACATAAGTAGAGAAAGTGATCTGTATGGTTGAATGGGAGGTAGTCATGAAGAGAGTACCTGATCCGTACCTGTGTCCCTGGGGAACAGGCACCTAAAGTTCTAAGTAACACTGTTAATAGACAAACAAAGCTAAAAAGAGAACACCAGACTAAGAAATTTCTAGAATTCCTCTGCGGCAATTGCAAGAGGAGACTGGGAAGAAAGGATTAAGAATTAAAATGAATTCTTTGGGGGAAAACATCCTATTCATCCCAATATTGTTGATGACAAGCATAAAACCTGTTTCATAGGGTGTGCTAATTAATATTTGTTGAATGAATAAATGCACTTTTAAAAATCTGCATTTGAGCCGGTGTGGTGGGTGGCACATGCCTATAATCCCAGCCGTCCGGGAGGCTGAGAAAGGAGGATCGAGAGTTCAAAGCCAGCTTCAGCAATTTAGCAAGGCCCTAAGCAACTTAGTGAAACCCTGTCTCTACATAAAATATATTTTTAAAAGGGCTGGGGATGTAGCTCAGTGGTTAAGTACTCCTGGTTTCAATCCCCAGTACCAAAATAATAATAATAATAATATAATATTGAAATAAAAATCTGCATTTGATTGACCTAAAGTATCTAAAAGTGAAGGATCATGAGACCATAGTCCATTAAAGAGAATGAATGTGTGTCTGACCTATTTTCCTCATAATTGCTGGAGAGAAACTTCATTTTTTATATACTTTTTTATTTTTTATTTTATTTATTTATTTATTTTTAGTTGTAGATGAACACAGTACCTTTATTTTATTTATTTATTTTTTATATGGTGCTGAGGATTGAACCCAGTGCCTTACACGTGCTAGGCCAGCACTCTACCACTGAGCAATATCCCCAGCCCTCCATTTGTTCTTGATGAGGAATGAAATACAACACATCAATGAATCTTTCAATGCAATGAAGCTGGTACATCACCAGGTCTAGTTCATATTGTACCCTACAAGCTGAACTTCAGGAAATCTGCCAAACCATGGTTCTCAAATTTCGGAAAGTATAAGAATCCCTGGGGGAAACTGTAACAAGCATAGGTTCATGGGCTGTACTCCAGAATTTCTGATTTAGTAGGTCTAGAGTAGGGATTAGGAATTCTGTGTAAATGGTTCATAGACGACAGTCTGAGAAACCCCACTGTACTGGATAAAAAGTGTGGATGAAAGGTGCTTGCTATTCTTTGAGGTGTCAGGAGCACTTCCATATTTGTGAACACTAAGGAAACCAAGAAGCCCAGCACCAATCTATCTCCAGGACATTCCCTTAGGGATTCCCAGAAAGGAAGCTTCCCTTTTGCAGGCTCCCAGCTCACACCTTGTGGTGGGGCTCACTGGGGAGGAGGCTCAGGAAGATAATCCTAATTGTAGCTATATCCCGGATTTGCATTTTTGATACATTTCTATTCGAAGCTTGGAACAGGACCCCCAAAATATCAAGACATAATTGGAATGAAGTCAAAATAATATGGAAAGAATGACAGAACAACTCTTGTAGCCACATTCTTAGAGAGAAAGCCATCTCATTAGAAGAATCTATTCACATTTATCAGCAAGACATAATGGAAAAATGAAATTCCTTTGTGGTTATGATATTTTCCTAGTTGTTAAATATTATGACTACAAAGGCATGACCCCTTAGATGATCATAACAACTTCTATTGTATATAATAAGTGTTTATAGAGGGCTATTCCAATCAATTAGTTCACAAAGAACCCTTGAAAGTAGATAGTCAGATTTTTATTTTAGAATATTAATTTTTAAAAACAAAGAAATATAATCTTAAATGGTATTATTTCCATAATCATTTCCAGATTCAAAACAAGTTTAGTGCATTTGAAGATGGTTGAAATAATACGTATCAGACAAAAGCTTCTGAATGTAGTTTCAAAAGAGAGATCCTTCCCAAAATGTTCTGAACAGCTGGTGGTATCACTATAGGAGGTATAAACTAGTTCTATCACAACTTATTGGATTGGATCAGGTACAGTATACTTATTTCAATAAAATACTGAGTAATCAGTCTTGTGTTGTCTTTTTCTTTTTAATTGCATATATTATGGGGTAGAGTATGATAATTTAATCCACTTAGGCCATGTGTAATGAAAAAAATCAAGGTAATGGGCATTTCCTTCTCCTTAAATATTTATTTCTTTTTGTTGGGAAAGTATGAACTCTTCTAGCTCTTTACAGGTATGTCATGAATTGTGGAAACTATAGTCACCCTACTGTAATGGAGGACTCAAGAACTTATTCCTCTTATCTAATTGTTTTTGGTACCCATTATCCCATCTCTCTCTTTTCTTCCTCTCCTAGTTTCTAGGACTACTATTCTTCTCTTCACTTCTATGAAATCATTTTTTTAGTTTCCACATATAAATAAGAACATGCTGTGTTTGTTTTTCTGTGCATGACTTATTTCACTTAACATAATGTCCTCCAGTTCTAGCCATGTTGCCACAAATGATGGCATTTTATTCTTTTATGGCTGAATAACATTCCATTGTGTATATGTACCACAATTTCTTTATCCACTCATCCATCGATGGATATCTCAGTTGATTCCCCTTTATAGCTAATGTGAACAGTGCTGCAATAAACATGGGTGTGCACGTTCCTCTTTGACATACTGATTTCATGGATAAATACCCAGAAGTGGGATTACTGGATCATATAGTAGTTCTATTTCTAGTTTTTTTTTTAATTTCCACATTTTTTCCATAAAAGCTGTACTAGTAACCAGTCTTTTATAGCCAAAGTATTTCTAGATTGGTGTTAAAGTCTGTCATTCCAGCTACCCCTCAATACTATCTGCTTTTACTCAGAAATAGTTGCATGTGAAATAGCACAATGAAATTCACAAAATCTATAAACATAATTTATATGCACTAGAAATGTATAGAAGAATACATTTGGTCTGGGGATGATTTATGCTACTTAGAGTTCTCATACCAAAACAGTGTTTTCAAACTTTGTGGACCTGTGTTTCCCTTGTAATTAACAATAATAATCTCAGATTCCACCTTGTTCCCAATGTGTCTTTCCTTTTTCCTTTGAAAATCACACTTGTACATAGATGTACATGAGGGTGTTAGGGACAAAAAAAATTCTGCTAGCCAGGATCCTTAAAAATAACAATCTTCAGTATTATTAGAATAAAGATGTATAATGAAGAACATTAGAGTAAAAGTTAAAAGAAAGAAAGAAAATGGTAAAGTTTATCCCCTACTTTCAGTCTTACTCCCATCATGCATAGCCTCGATGATTATCTCCTCATATGGTCTTCCTTTCTTTAACTTAAAAACTTCAATCTCTATTCCCTCTGTAGCTCTGACATGCTACAATATGGCATCTGACAAAGTTATGAATTGTGATAGTGACTGATGGGAAATGTAAGCTAGCTGGCTTGTTTCCTAGTCAGATGGTATTCAGGAGGGCAAAAACACCACATGTAAAGACAAGGAAAGAATACCAAAAGTTGTGAATGGTGCTAGTCTTTCGTCTAGATAAGATCTGGTATAGTAAACATACCTAAATGACCTAAATCCAAATTTGCCCTACAAGAAAGTCACTATTCCTCTTCCAAGAACATTTGAGCTCATTCAAATAACTGCTGCTCTTAAGTTCATTCATGATGAAAGGTCTACTGTCAAGGGAAAGGCCTGGGAGTGTATTCTTTCATTGGTGCATAGGTTGTAGCACGTTGCAACAGAACTCTTGGCAGAAAGTGCATGTGTGCACGTGCATGCGTGCATGTGTATATGGGGGTACGTGTGTATGCGTGCATGTGTATGTTCTGAGGAGGACTGAATGATTCTTGCCCTTTGGGGGGAGTACTAGCTAGAACGTCAGCCTGCAACTAATTATAAGCTATCTGATACAATAAAAATGGAATTAAGTAACAAGAGAATAAGCCCAAGGCTCTGTGGGAACTAATGGAAAGGAAGAGTCATAGGTAATTTCCATATAGATGGAACTTAGAATGTGTATGAAATTTGCCTTCAACCCCTGCTTTCCAATTCTTACAATAAATTCAGATAAACAACACTTTAAAAACTGGTTACTTTAGGGAGTTACTAGGAAATCAACTACTTTTCCTCATCAAAGACTTATGTGTGTTTACTATTAAACTTGCATACAGATATTTGTGGCATTTGTAGATATAAAATGGATTTTATGCAATGGATTAAGTCTAAAAAATATATACACAAAATTTTTTTAAAAAGGTAATCTCTGGGTGACAAAAATTTTAAATGTTCTTTTCTTACATTTCTAATTTTTCAAAATGCTAGCATGTGCTATTTATGTGTAGAGAAATGAAAATGTTATTTTAAAACAAGGTAATGATAAATGCTAACAATTTTGGAAAGCCTTATCTGAACCTATGAATCTATGAATTATAAGTCCCGATTGGATCAGAAGATTGATAGAATGAGGGTGTTAGGGACAAAAATGGTTGAAAGTAGATTCTGGTGGGAGTGGCTATTTGTAATGACAACATCTAGAATATAACTATGTAAGACCTTGAAGTGGACGAACTCACTGGGAACAGGAGGTCAATTTGTTCAAAGTCCTTGGTCTTCCTTAGTACACAAAGCTAGAACCTTAAACTCTACATTAGTCAAGTTACCATCAATAATAACATGTGGGATCCTTAATCCTTAAGGATCCAGGACTCTACAATGAGTGAGGGAAGAAAGGAATTTATTGAGGTTGCAAAATGTCTCAGATGTAAACTTCATTTATCACAATTAAAATAACAACAAAATTTGAAAAGGAGAATGTTGATTAAAAAAATCATGTATTACAAACCAAAGAAAATGTACTTTGTACAAAATTGTATTAGTATTACAAAAATGCCAGATAAACTGTCCTGTCTTCAAAACTGCTATTTGGTGTGAAAAATGCCAAATGTTTTAAAAACAGTTTTTCCAAGAGCATAGGCTATGTTTTGAGAATGGATGGCAGATAGCACCAAAAGACTACTAAATTACCCAATCTGGAATTGTTTTATTTTCTCCCTGTGCTGTGAGAGGCCTAGAACACACAACAGTAGTGTTTGGGTCTGCCCATCTTCCTGGGTGTGCACTCTGCTTTCCATATGTGTTCTCCCCGTGTGGGTTTCTTCCTGAGGATCCTCAGGTGGGCATTGGCTCCTTGAACAACTTAGTTGGACCCAGTTACCTAAGCCAGGTTCCCCCCACAAACTGCGCCCTCTGCTGGAGAATTTAGATGTGTGTGATCTGGCATAGGACCACAGTTCTAACTACCTAAGCAAAATTTGCTGAGCTCTGATTTGGGATCCCCTCTCTGAGTTCTGAAGTTGCTTCTTGGGACTGTGTTTAGAGTGACTCTGTTATGTTCTTGGGCATTGTACCACTTCCTCAACTGATCTTGGTTCTTGGTGTGTGTGTGTGTGTGTGTGTGCCCCTGTTCAACCCAAATATTGATTTGTGGCCTCTTCATTTTCTCTCCCACTGGAGAAACAAATGGAATAAATATTTAAATGGAGTCCAAACCAGGACCTTCCTGTATCTTTGAACTGGCAACATTTGACCTAAAGTTTGCTGGAAGGACATTCTATTTGTCCTTGGGGTAGATCTGATGTTATTGATAGAGAACTGCTCACCTTCCACATTCCCTATCCTAAAAAAAATCAAGCCTTCTTGGGTGTGTGAAAAAAAATAAGCCTGGGGTTTCATGAAGGTGGGAGTAACTCATTCACTTTGTGTGGTTTCTCAGAGGTGAGATTAAGGCAGAGGGTTTTTCTTGGCCGTTCTGACTGTTAATGGAAGGAATAGTGAAGGCCCCATGAGGTTAATCAGAGACAAACCATCTCCAGTTAATGTATGTGTAGGAGAGGGGGATTCTTCTCATCCTAGTGCTTCTCAACTAATAAAGTCCCAAGCCACACGTCTCTCACTTCATATAGGAGGGATTAGAATAAATTTAATAGAACCAGCGAAATCCATTTAGTGTCTGTTTAGCCCATTTTAAAAGGAAAGCTGTGTATGGGAAATAATTCCAAATACTTAGAAATGTAAGAGAGAATGTCTGCCTCAAAGAAGTCTCAGAAGAGGGTTGAAAATAATACATCTGAGTAGGAAGACTACCTCAAAAAATAAACAAATAAAACACCAAAATGCAAAATATACATTATTGAAAATGAAAGTATTAAAATTGGGAGGAAAAGGCATTTTAAAATGAGAAATAACTAAAGGAGAAAGGGAAAATATGAACATAGATTGCCTCTTGGGACAACTATGGGCTGAGGGATTGGAGCAGGAGGAATAGGGCATGTTTCTCCTTTTAAAAATATTTAAATTGTAATGCTGTGTGCAGCACATAGAAACTAAGTTCTCTCATTGCATGTATTTAATTTTAAATTTATTCTCTTGGGTTTTTCATGTTTAAAATAATATTGCTTGCAAATAATCGTTTTACTTCCTAAACAGAAAGTAAAATTATGCCTGCAATTTCTTCCTTGTTTAAAGGCATTTGCTAGTAATGCCAGTACAAGACAAGGCAAGACATTCTGATCCAGTTCCTGACTTTACTAGGAACATCTTTGTATTTTTTTCTGACATTAATCACAATGTTAATTTTGGGGCTGAGATTTTTGAGAGTTTATATTGAGATGACCTGGGGATGTAGCTCAGTAGTAGAGCACTTGTCTAATATGCATGAGACCCTGGAGCTTGATCTCCAGCATTACAAAAACTCTTTAAAAATTCATTTTGAAGAAGCCGGGCGCGGTGGCACACACCTGTAATCCCAGCACTTGGGAGGCTGAGGCAGGAGGATCACAAGTTCAAAGCCAGCCTCAGCAATGGCGAGGCACTTAGCAACTCAGTGAGACCCTGTCACTAATAAAGTACAAAAAAGGGTTGGGGATGTGCCCAGTGGTTGAGTGTCTCTGAGTTCAATCCCAGGTACCAAAAAAAAAAAAAAAAAAATCATTTTGAAGAAAACCCCATTCCTCACCTTTTATTATTATTTTTTTTAAGCAAGGGATGGTTGTTGAATGTTTCAAATGCCCTTTCGTGTCTAAAAATAGCACTAGGGATGTAGTTCATTGGTAGTGTCCCTAGGTCCCATTCCTTAAAAAAAAAAAAAAAAAAAAAAAGGAAAGAAAAGAAAAATATTCCTTTTGGCCAGTTTTGCAAATTTATTTGTATGAAGTTCAGCAAAGTAATCTCTTGGGGTATTTTTAATTTGTTTGTTCTTATTTTCTTATTTTATGCTTTGTATTTGATTCCTCCATATTCACATGTTTTATGCATTACATTAGCTGGTAGTTTATTTTCTTTTTTCCTAAAATTGCTAGCTTATGTATTTATTACTTCTCTCTCTCTCTCTCTCGGTTTTCTCTTTATTAATTCCTTCTTTTTTTCTTTAAATTATTTATGTTGCCATTTTTCTAAACATTTGAGACAAGGGCTTAATTTTGATTAGCACCTTTATGTCTTGAAAACTTTGGGGTTTTGGATTATTATGTATAGTCAATTTTGCATCTGTTCTAAGAACTCTTAAAAAGAAGGTGTGTTTTCTAATTTTACTGTATATAATATATATGTATTAATTACTGGTTGTTATTTAAACCTTATATACACTTTCTTACTTTTTAATGTACTTGGTTTTCTCATGGATTGCAACATGCATCTCTTACATTTATCAAACTTCTATTTCTCATAATATGTCCTATATTCTTTCACTTATGGATAATCTTGCAATATTATCTATAGTTTTTACAACTGTTATGCATTAGTAATGAATTATACTTTTTTAGCATCATAAAGTGTCTTTTTTTTTTGTCTCAGTTAATGTTTTTTGACTTGAATTTCACCAGGTCTGATAGTAAGATAGTGACCATTACTTTCATTCTATTTTTATTTTATTGGTATTTGTTTGTCCATACCTTTTTTTCCCCCAATTTTTGTAATTGGCTTTGTTTTAGATATGACTTATATTTGGATTAAAGTTGTGTTTTGCTTTGTGTCCCACTCTGAAATCTTCTTTTAATTGATATGTTAAATCCATTTACATTCATTATTACCAATGAATTTTGATCTCAATTTTGTCACAGCACTTTATATCATGTTTCTGTTGTTCTAAGTTCTTTAAAAGTTATTGACTATACTGTCTGTTTAATTTTGTTTGTTTTTGTTTATAGTTCTTTTGATATTTAGAAAGATTTGTACTTTTGGGCTGGGATTGTGGCTCAGCGGTAGAGCGCTCGCCTAGCACGTGTGAGGCCCAGGTTCGATACTCAGCACCACGTACAAATAAACACATTGTGTACAACCAAAGCAAATAAATAAATATTAAAAAAAGAAAGATTTGTACTTTTGTTTTAGTGTGTAGTCATATATTTATAACTTTATACATTTAAAGCTCTTTTCTTTAGACTTTATACGTTAGTTCCCATTATTTCATTTTAGCCAGTATTGTCTTTCTTAGTGTCTATGTTCATAATTTACAAACCTGTGATTGATTTTGTCAGCTGTGAACATCTGACACCAGTTTCCACAGATGAGGCCATCACCAAACTTCCTTACCTGTAACCTTCTTTCCATTCTTAATTTTTCTTGTTTTTTTTTTTTTTTTTTCCCCATTTCTACATTGTCAGGGCCTGGTATGTTTATATTACATTCTTTATATCTATGACATATGTTTTATTCTTAGTTCTATGGTAAAATATATATCACCACTGATTTTTTTCTCTGTGATTTAATCAGTCATCCATTGGTGAGATGCAACTCATCCTCCTATAGTTTTCTTAAGAAGGACTCACTAGAAAACTATTTCCTAAGTTTTTACACATTAAAACCTAATGCTCTGTAGACTTCAAACTTGGGAGGAAAGTTTTAAGGGTATACGGAATCCTTTGTTCACATTTTCTTAAACTTTTTGTAGTCTTGCTCTACTCTCTGCTGGAATTGTTATCAACAAATGTGAGGTTGACCTGATTTTTTTTTCCTTCTTATTTAACTTGATCTTCCTGCTTGGTTGTCCAAAGAATATTTCTTTTACCTTTTGAAGTACAACAACTTTATGAGGGCATGTTCGCAAGTCCACTTAATTTCTGGGTTCAATTTTTTAACATGAAGATTTGTGGCTTCCTTATTTCAGAAATAAAATTTTACAATCTTTGTATATGTTCATGTGCAAATAATTGTTCAATTTCATTGTTTCTGTCTTCTTTTGGTGACTATTTATTATTTCTATTTATTCCTCAACTTTTACTGAAAAAAAGGATATCGTTTTTGCTTTTTTAAAAAAAGCAAAGCTCTTTTTTAAATTTTTTTATTCAAAGTTGTATTTACAATGGTAGTATGGATTAAAATTCATAGTACACATATAAAGCATCTTTTTACATAGCACTGTTTGTATACAAAATATATTCCTACCTTTCAAGTCTTCAATCATGCATTTAGGATAAAGATATCCATCTTATTCAACCACCTTTTCTTTTTTCCCCTCCATCCCTTGCTCCCTTCCTACCCCTCCCTCCCCTTTGACCATTCTAGTGTTCCTCTAATCCTCCTATGTACCCCGACCTAACACCACTGTGAATCAGCCTCCTTATATCAGAGAAAACATTCGGTATTTGGATTTTTGAGATTGACTAACTTCACTTATTCTCCAACTTCATCCATTTACCTGCAAATGCCATTATTTTGTTCTCTTTTATTGCTGAGTAAAATTCCATTGTGTATAGATGCCACATTTTCTTTATCCATTCATCTACTGAGGGTCATCTAGGTAGGTTCCACAATCTAGCTATTGTGAATTATGCTGCTATAAACATTGAAGTGGCTGTGTCACTGTAATATGCTGTTTTTAAGTCCTTTGACCCGGGAGTGGGATGGCTGGGTCATAGGGTGGTTCCATTCCCAGTTTTCCAAGAAATCTCCATACTGTTTTCCAGATCGGCTGCACCAATTTGCAGTCCCACCAGCAATGTATGAGTGTGCCTTTTTTCCCACATCCTCTCCAACATTTATTGTTGTTTGTGTTTTTAATAGCTGCCATTCTGACTGGAGTGAAATGAAATCTTAGAGTAGTTTTGATTTGCATTTCTCTAATTGCCAGTGATGTTGAGCATTTTTTCATGTATTTGTTGATTACTTGTGTATCTTCTTCTGAGAAGTGTCTTTTCAATTCCTTAGCCCATTTATTGATTGGGTTATTTGTTTTTTTGGAGTTAAGTTTTTTGAGTTCTTTATATATTCTAGAAATTAGTGCTCTGATGTGCATGTATTAAATATTTGTTCCCAATTAGTTGGCTCTCTATTCACCTCACTGTTTCTTTTGCTGAGAAGAAACTTTTTAGTTTGAATTGATCCCATTCATTAATTCTTGATATTAATTCTTGTGCTACAGGATTCTTAGTAAGGAATTTGGGTCCTAATCCAACATGTTGGAAATTGGAGCTTACTTTTTCTTCTATTAGGCGTATTGTCTCTGGTCTAATTCCTAGGTCCTTGATCCACTTTGAATTGAATTTTGTGCATGGTGAGAGATAGGGGTTTAATTTTATTTTGTTGCATATAGATTTCTAGTTTTCCCAGCACCATTTGTTGAAGAGGCTATCCTTTCTCCACTGTACATTTTTGGCACCTTTGTCTAATATAAGATAGCTGAAATTATATGTATTAGTCTCTGTGTCCTCAATTCTGTACCATTGGTCTGTTTTGGTGCCAATACCATGCTGTTTTTGTTACTATTCAAAGCTCTTCTCTTTTAGGAAATTTATTTGCTGGCACATTCTAAGATCTACCACTACTTAGTTCTTCTCTAATTCTTTTTAAATTTTTAATTTATTTTCTTTTTTAAATTATTATTTTAACTATGCAAATTTATGGGGCACTGTATGATAATCTGATGTTAATTACCTGTATTCATCAGTATACATTGTACACTTGTATTGAAATATCACATTGTACAATTGTTACATGTTAATCAAAATATTGTAAAAATGTTTAAGGGACTGGAAGCATTAACTACCTTGCTACAACTCTTTGTACTTCCTCTTGTGTGGCTTCTTTTCAATCTTATCTGCATTTTGAGATCCTATACTCTGTGGAGTGTTCTTATACAGACCTCCTAGTTTTATTAAAAGTACACTTTTGTTCTTGTCCCTCCTCCTCCTCCTCCTTCTCTTCTTCCTTTTCCTCCGCACGATTTTAAGAGTAGAAGAAAAATGTCAACTCTGAAGTCATTTTCACATGGCAAGTTCACATTAATTTAAAAATAAATTATGTATGTATAATAATCTTCAAAAATGTCAAATATGGTTTTACTTTTATGTTTGCATCTTCAAAACACACTTATTGATAATTTTCTCTTATGCTGTGACCTCTAACACCACTTATCTCTTTTTAATTCAATCTTCTTTCCACCTTTCCTCTTCATTTTTGTTTACAAACACCACAGTAGAAATGGATGTAGAAGCCACATTGCTTGGTTCTGAACAGTCATTTCCATTCCCTTTTGTTTTTTGTGTATCCACTTACTAAGCAGTTTACAAAATTTAGATCCCCCCCGCCTCTTTCTCTCTCAGTGGCAGTAGGTGAGAACTCTATCCTTCCCAGTAGTTTTAATTTAAAGTACAACTAAGAAAATTTATAACTCTTATATCATTTCAATTTGCTCTGCTCTTTTGAACCTTGTTTTTGTTGGAAAATAATGGGCATTGTTCCTCTGCATTTCCAATACATCATTTGCCACAAATATGAATCATCACTGTAACCCTGAGGACAGACTGTAATGTAGAAGTGAGCTGTGGTGTGCACCTCTGAGCATCAAGTGACAGTGTGTTTAAGCACTTAGGGGTTCATGAATGCTTTTTTTCACACAGAGTACTGTAGTTGGAAGTAGCAGACTAGGATTACAAAGTGCCAACTTCATTTATGTTAATCAATGAGGAGATGGCAGATTGGACATAGCAGAATAGAGACCTAGTAAAGTAGAAGTTAGGAAGTTAAATTATCTGGAATATATAATAAGGAGATAAAATGTTAAAATATATATAGGAAAGAGACAAAGTATATGAACTGATGATACCCAACCATTTATAAGTAATCCAAGAGCAATGAGGAAAATCTAAAAAGCATTCAGAAAAAAGACATCTTTTCTTTAAAGAAATGACAATTAGAATAATCATGTACCTAATAAAACAACCATGGAAGGCAGAAACCAGTGGAATGATGTCTTCAATGTGTTGTTAATAAATAACCACCAGCCTGGCTTTTTCAGCCTGTTTACAATATATTTTAAGAATGAAGGTCGGGGGCTGGGGTTGTGGCTCAGCGGTAGAGCGCTCGCCTGGCACGTGCGTGGCCTGGGTTCAATCCTCAGCACCACGTACAAATAAACCCATTGTGTACAGCTAAAGCAAATAAATAAATATTAAAAAAAAAAAGAATGAAGGTCAGCACTGCAAATTGGTGCAACCACTCTGGAAAGTAATATGGAGATTCCTTAGAAAACTTGGAGTGGAACCACCATTTGACCCAGCTATCCCACTCCTCGGTCTATATCCAAACGACTTAAAATCAGCATGCTATAGTGACGCAGTCATATCAATGTTCATAGCAGCTCAATTCACACTAGCTAAACTGTGGAACCAACCTAGATGGCCTTCAATAAAGAAACTGTGATATATATATATATATATATATATATATATATATATATATATAATGGAATATTACTCAGCATTAATAGAGAATGAAATTATGGCATTTGCAGGTAAATGGATAGAGTTGGAGAATACCATGCTAAGTGAAGTAAGCTAATCCCAAAAAACCAGAGGCCGAATGTTCTGATTAGTGGATGCTGATCCATAATGGGGGGGGGGTGCATGGGAAGAATGGGGGAGTTTTGGATTGGGCAGAGGGGAGGGAGAGGAGGAGAGGAAGCATGGGGGCAGGAAAGATGGTGGAATAAGATGGACCTCATTTCCCTAGGTACATGTATGACTGCACATATGGTATAACTCTATATCATGTACAACCAGAGAAATGAAAAGTTGTGCTCCATTTGTATACAAAGAATCAAAATGCATTCTGCTATCATGTATAATTAATTAGAACAAATTTTAAAAAATAAAGAAGGTAAAGAGATTGTCAGAAAATGTGAGGAATTTTGTAATTAGCACATCCCAACAAAGGACCACTCAAAAAGACATCCTCCATGAAAAAGAGAATTTATATTAGAGAGAAGATTTGATATTCGGGAAGGAAAGAAAAAAAAAGTGAATGGCAAGCATCTGGCCAAAAGTAAGAGAGATGAATTTCACTGACGAAAGTATCTGAACAGTCAATAAACATATGAAAAGACCCAGCCTCATTAATCATCATGATTAACATTCAAACAAGGATGAAATACCACAACATATGCATCCAATTAGAAAAAAAAAAAAACCCACAAAAATGACAAACCAAGTATTGAACAGGATTTGAAGCAAAGATAAAGTTTCTCGGAGTATATATTTCTAAAACTATCTGGGGAAATTATTTGGAGCATATGGTAAAATTGAACTCCTGAAGACCTTATGATGAAGTGATTCCATTTCTATGCATGTGCCCTGGAGGAAATTATACACATATGCACCCAGGAGTGTGTACAAGAATGTTTATAGACACATTTTTTGTTATACTCTTAAAATGAATATAAACCAAATATCCATTAACAGGAAAATGAATACGTGGGTTTGCACTATACTCATACAATGCATTATAGTACAGGGACAAAAATGAAGACAAAACAGACATGCAATAGCATGTGAAACTATTACTTAACACTGGGTAAAACAGAATACATATAATAATATTCTATTTACATATATTTCAAAATGGGCAAAAAATAAACTGTATAATTTAGGAATACATGCTTAGTAGTAAAGATAAAAAAGGAAAAAAAAATCCCATAAAAGCAGGTAATTTTTACCTCTAGGAAATGGAAGCTATTCTGGTCTAAAAGAAATGTTATGTTCAATTCTTGACCTGATTGGTAGTTATATGTATGTTTATTTTTAACTGTTAAAATAGCTGTTCGTATGTTTTTCTATATGCCACATATTCTCTTCCTCATACCCCAGTTCCTTGGCCCCCTTATACTCCTCCCCAGAGGCAATCCCTATTCATATATTCCAGTTCATCTTCCCTTTAATCCTTTAGTTATTTCTCACTTTAATTTACCTTCCCTCCCAGTTCAAATACTTTCATTTTCCCTACTACATGTGTTCCAGCTTGTTGTTTTTCTTTTGAGTGAGTCTGTCTGCTCAGATGCCTCTCATTCAGGTTGACTACTGTGGTATCTCTGACTAGGAAAGGGCTGGGAGACAGACCCTAGTCCAACTGTCCTCAACCTGGGGCAATTGTATACCTCAGGGGACATTTGGCATTGTTTGTGGACTTTTTTTGGGGGGCGGGGCGGGTATCAGGGATTGAACTCGGGAGCACTCAACCACTGAGCCACATCCCCAGCCCTATTTTGTATTTTATTTAGAGACAGCATCTCACTGAGTTGCTTAGTGTTTCACTGTTGCTTTTAACTTGCAATCCTACCGCTTAAGCCTCCTGAGCCACAGGGATTACAGGCATGTGCCACTGCACCCTGCTGTCAACATTTTTGATTGTTGTGGTTGGAGGAAAATTCTGTCATCTTTTAGGTAGAGGCCAGGGATGTTGCTAAACATTTTAAATGCACAATACAGCCTCCACACAACAAAGAATTGTCTGGTCTGAAATATCAATAGTATTGAAGTTGAGAAATCTTGTTCTAGTCTGTGGCAACTTTCATGAGTTCAAGGAAGGAGAAAGATCTAAGCCCTAGGACCTTAAAAATCACAGTCCATCAGTCTCCTCTGGAATCACTCACTAGCAACCTTTGGAGATTCTTCAGTCACTATCAAAGCTTTGTTTTCAAATCTTCACAGAGAATGGGTGGAGAGACAGAGACGCCATCTTGGATTTTAACACACCAGCACTGGATGCTTGTGGTGGGTATGGTGGAAGGGTGGGCTCCTGAAGACATTAAGTCCCACCTGTTTTCTTCTCCTCCTGAGGACCCCAGCTGGACTGCTGCTCTGCTGTAATTTTATTTCCAAAAACTCCTGTGCCTGTACTCTGAACATCACTACAGATTTCCATGGAGAGAGATGTCTTAAGAGAATCCTTCCTCGTCTTCTCTTTTTATCTCATTCTCCTCCTCTTTATCTTTCTTTTCCTCCTTCTTAATTCATAAAGTCCATTTATTTCTCCATAGTTTCTTCAGGTCTAATTTTGTGGAGGGAGCCAGCATCTCATGGTAATTTATAATTTTTTTCAAGCACCCTGGCTATTGGGTTGACATTAGGAATTAAGTTGGCTATTTTTGCAGTGTCTTTGTTTTGGTAAATATCACGCAATGATCCCTTGAAGATCAGCGGATGGGGGACAGTGTATCTGCAAGTAATAAAAACACAATTATTGTTCTGTTTTCTTGGCTAAGTTCACTTCTTTCATTTATCTTAATAAGTCCCTGAAGTGTAATTGACTTTGGAAATATTACAGAGAAATATGAAACCAAACGCTTTAGTTAGTTCACACAAAAATCTCTGGTTGCTTGTGGGGTTGTGATGGTGTCAACCTGGCTGGGCTGTGGTGCCAAGATTTTTGGTCAAACACCAGGCAAGATGCTGCCATTAAGGTATTCTTGTACATGTGATTATTACCATCAGTTGGCTTTAAGTAGGAAAGATTAATTAACACTGATAATGTGGGTGGGCTTCATGCAGTTATTTAAAGTCCTTGGGAACAAAAACAGGTTTCTCAGAAAAGAAGAAATTCTGCCTCAACACTTTAACAGAGAAAGCCTGCCTGAATTTCCAGGCATCTGACCTGACCTACCAATAACTTGTCAGTGCTCACAACAAATGAGCTCCCTACAAATACATGCATATTCTACACAAATACATACATATTCAGCACTCCCTACAAATACACACATATTCTATTCTATTTCTCTGTAGAACCCTGGCTGATATAAAGGTGCTTAATGCATCTTTCATTGAAAGTGGAAATGGCTTTTTCAAAGTCTTTCAGATAAGGGTCTCAGGTATCTGTTTACCAGGGATGAGAGGAAGCAGCTGGTAGTTTATGCTTAATAGAGCCACCTCTGTTTAAGAGGCACAATAGAATAGCTTCCTTTGGAGCAGAATTCAAAACTTAATTTACCCAAGGTAAATTGACGTTTAGGTGAAAATTAGTAAGATATCCAAATGCTTTTCCCTAGAATTATTTTTGCATACCACTTAAAGCACAGCTAGTAGCTCTTGAAGCCCTGCACATCTTCAAATGCATTCATCCTAGTTTCATTCATTCATTCATGAACTAGTTATTGAGTAGGACAATAACTTTCCCTGCCCTGTTTACCACGGTATTACCAGCATTTCACACCATGTCTGGGTGACACTAGAGTATTTGTTGAACCAGTGATGTATAAATTGACTTCTTATGTGTCGATTGTATAGAGAAATAAATCAGAATATGTACAGAGGATTTTCATCTTCCTAGCGTGCCCAAGCCAACTCCTGGCCTGGATATTCATACTGACCTGCCTTCCATGTCAGTGTGTGTGGAAGAAGACCAGTGTGCGCCAAGCCTGGTGATAGAGGGAAGAGTCTTTAATATGTGAATCATCAAGGGGGTGATTTGATTTGCAACATGTTCTAAGTTTTTTGGGCTACAGAACTGTTTGTGCATAGAGTATCTATTAGCATCTCTTGGAAAGTAATAGTCCAACAGGAGTTTCTGGTTTATTTCTGCTTTCAGACTGTCCTGCCCTTGACCCAACTGCAGTTCTGTTGGGACATCTGCTTAAGGAGGAGTCACAAATGCCAGGCTCTTTCTCTAGGGGAAAGGGACTAGTGCTGCTGTGGTAACTGAGTGTTTAGTGGCTCTTGTTCTGTTCCTATCAGAAGTCATTGCAGTCTTATTCTATAAGTGCAGTGACAAGGTACTCCTCTCCTAGAGTGACAGTAGCCTTTTTTTCCAAATGGATCTTGTGTACCTCTGTCCACATTTGGATTCCTGTGCTTCATTTGAGGGGTGCACTGTGGAGATGCTATGAGTTAAGAGAGGTTTGCTTGAATCTCTGGCTGTGGTAGTCTATCTCCATCCCCATCTCCACCCCACTCACTTTTCCGGTCACATTCTCATAGTGAATTGTCTAACAGAGAAGGAGGCTCATTCTCACTTGCATAAGTGACTAGTGGAGAAGAAGAGTCAATGAGATACAAGGTATTTCAGGGGAAATCTTCTACAGAATCTATAGAAGCATAGTTAGAAGGTTAAAGTTTGGCCTTAAGCCAGGCCTTTCATTTAGAAAGTTTATTTTTCTTTACACTACACCATAGTAATTACCTTACCAATCAGACTCACAATCTGTCTCTGGTTTGCTAACTGTCATATGCCTCCATGCTGTTCATGCCTCTAACACAGACCCCAAAAGTAACTTCTCATCTTACTATTTTCATTATATAAATGAAGGGGGAAGGTGTGCTTTCCTGGTGGGGGTTGTATCAGAACTTGGGAGGAGAGCAAGACCCCACTGTTAATTACTAGGGAGTCCAGTCCAATATCCCCTCCCTAATACTGGCGTTAAGGGATGTTTCAAGAGTGCACGGCTGTTTTTCTTGAAATCTCAGTGAAGTGGGAGAGTAGCATCTGACTTTTTAATGACAGCTACTGATGGGTCATTAGTGACCTGAGAAATTCAAATAGATTTAGCATTTTTCAGGGTTGGAGGAATGTGTTTGGTATCGAAAGGTTGTGGGGAAGCGGCCAGCTTCCTATGAAGAAAAGTTTCAGCACTAAATTGGATCTCAAGCTCCATGAGACTAGGGTCTTTGTCTTTCTTCATTAGCTATTCTTAAAACCTGGCAAGATGCTGGGTATATGGAGCTCAATATTTGTCAAACAAAAGTGAACTTGTTCATTCTAAAAGTTCACTCTAAAAGTTCTAAGCATCTAGTATACATCCCAGACTCTGGGTTTAAACCTTAAACCCAGAGGAAAAGCTTCACTAGCAACTCCCATGAATAAATAGCCCACTTTTTGTTTAACAAGGAGGGATATCGCTTACCCAGAATGCCTGGTTTCTAGTTTGTTGATACTTAGAAAACTAAATTAGAAGTCAGGTGGTTGCTACCTTAGTGCATTTGCTGTAATAAATCACTCTTGTCTCAAGTTTGCTTCTCCAAACTGAGGTTCTCTCAGCTCTCAACCCCATCAATTGCTACTTTCTTCATTTACGTCATTCATCTAAGGAGCCATTCCCACTGAAATAGTCATTTTTATGGACTTCAAATATTTTCTTCCTCTTCACCCTAAAAGTTCATTGTCAAAGGCTTTTTTCTTTTCTCTCTCTTCTTTATTCTTTTTAATTTTCTTTCTTCTATTCTCCTATCTTTTCTCTCCTTTCCTTTTTCTTTTTTTTTATTTCTAAACTCCTTTTTAATTTTCTTTAAACTTATTCCTTTCTTTTCTTCTTCCTTCTTCTCTCCCTCCTTTTCCTCTTCCCCTTCTTTTTTCCCTAACTTCCTTTTTTTTCTTCCTTCTTTCCCCCTTTTTTAACTCCTTGCCACCTGAGTTCCCTGTTTGCCTAGCTCTTGCAGAGATTAAGAGTGTTGCAGTCTTGTGTCTCTGAAATCACTGGAAGAGGGGCTGGGGTTGTGGCTCAGCGGTAGAGTGTTCACCTAGCACATGCGCAACCCGGGTTCGATCCTTGGCAACACATAAACATAAATGCATTGTATTGTGTACAACTAAAGCAAATAAATAAATATTTTAAAAAATCACATGGAAGGAATCATCACTATTCAGAGATCATTTCTTTCATGATTTGTCTCTTGGCTCTACGATAGCAGCGATGTTTGCTAAGATGGTTCTCAGATTTTTTTTTTTATTTTATTTTCAGAATTTCAAGTCCAGAGTCTGAGTGTCTTTCAAGCCTATAGGAATGTGAGGAGACATGAGGCTCATGTAGGAGGACAGGGAATGTTGCTGGTCTTTGCGTCATCCTGTCTGTGCTGTTAGAGCAGCCTGAAGACACATGGGGAAAACGAAAGCCACCTCTTCATCACCTGAGTCACGCAGGTGCAGACTTCATTTCGCTTTTCCCATAAGCTCCAGTGGAGGTGCCAAATACTCATGCTTGGTTGAAGGTTTCATCTTACTGTAATACTTAACTCTAACCATATACAAAGCTTGATTTTCAATTTCAGTCCATCTAGGTGTGATGCTTATCTTTACATGCTTGGGCTCCTGGACACTGGTGTGGGGGCTTACATTTTATGTTGCATCCACTTAATTTGATTCTTTCCTTCAGCTAAAGAGCATCTTTTTCCATCCTAACACTGCTACCATTCATAGCCCTCGTCAACTTGGCTTTATTTCCTACACATTTTGATCTGCAGATGCTCTTGAACTGCATGTGAGTCACTGAAGGCATTGAGGACAGAGCCCAGTGATCGAGCTCCCTAACTTTGCTACCATCTGCAAAGCAATTATTTCTCTCCCAGGTCTTTATTCTTGACTCTCAAATGCCTGTAGGGAGAAATAAGGAAAATAAATAGTCTGTGCAACCAAGAGGGAGAAAGAGAAGAACTCTTTGTTGAGTGTCTGTTGTGTCCCAGGAGACTAATGGACCAGATGTTTTATGTGGATAATGTTATCTCATTTAATCTTTATTACAACCCAAAGAGAATGGTCTACTTTACAGGTAGGAAAACTGAGCCTATGAGAAATGCAATACTTTGACAAAGTCTACTTGACAAGTAAGCGAGGGAATGAGGATTCAAATGTAGGTTACCAGGTGCTATGTTGGTCCTCTTTAAATTTCTTTAGATTGTTTGTAAAATTCATTGTATCTCAAACTCTTCTGAGAATATTTGTGGCTTATCTTCTCATCCTCTTGACAGTCTTTTACAGAACAGAAAATTAATTTTAACAAACTCCAGCTTGTCAGTTGTTTCTTTCTTGTGTGGTGCCTTTGGTGTTTTACCTAAAAAGTTATTGCTGTTCCTCAAGATCATTTAGATTATATCATATGATATATTCTGAGTTTTATATTTGTGCATTTTACAGATCTGCCTATGACTTAGCCTGAATTAATTTTCATAAGGGTGGGAAGTCTGGGTATAGATCCTTTTCTTTTCTTTGGCATCTGGATGGTCAGTTGTCCCAGCACCATTTGTCGAAAAGACTATCTGTTCTTTATCGTATTGTCAAAATTGGGTTGACCTTATTATTTTGGTTTATGTCTGGGATCTTCATTCTGTTCAGCTGATCTATTTGTGTATTCTTTTACCAATACCAGGCTGTCTTGATGACCATAATTTTACAATAAGTCTTAAAGTCAGGTAGTGTCATCCTCTGGCTTTTTTCCTTTGCCTCACCATTTTGTTTTGTTTTGGTACTAGGGATTGAATCCAGGGGCACTCAACCACTGAGCCACATCCTCAGCCATTTTTTATATTCTATTTAGATACAGGGTCTCTCTGAGTAGCTGAGGCTGGCTTTGAACTCACAATTCTCCTGCCTCAGCCTCCCAAGCCTCTGGGATTATAGGTGTGTGCTACAGCTGAAATGAAATTCTTAAAATCAAACTCACAAATGTATTTGATTTTTTGCTTTCAGGTAATTTGTCCAAATGTCTTAGCAGGACAGGTTTTCTATTGACACTGTATTTCACTCTGTGTGGGCTTAGGGAGCCTTATCAGGAATATATTTTCAAATGCGCCATCTGGTGGGATATTCTCTAGAATTTATTCTCTTATCATCATAGCTAACATTTCCCATTAAATTGAATTCTCCATCCTCAGATTTATGTACTTCTTTCATGGGTACACACCGTTTGTAACCTCTCATCCTTATGTCAGTATCAATGTCTTTTAGAGATTGAGAAGTCCAAGCTATTTAAATATTTTGAAATTAATGGATTACTTTAAAATGATAAAATGGCAAAATACAGTGCTAAAATTCCATGGAATGTTTTAACTGATTATATTTTTAAATTTAGTCTTTTTCTTCTTTCTTTCTTTCTTTATATTTTTAGTTGCAAATGGACATAATACCTTTATTTATTTATTTATGTGGTGCTAAGAATTGAACCCAGGGCCTCACACATCCTAGGCAAGTGCTCTACCACAGAGCCACAACCCCAGCCCTAAATGTCTTTTTTGCACATACATCTAAATAATTAAACTGATTTTTTGGTAAGATTATGACAGGATTTGTTTAAAATGTGAATTCCTATTGTGATACTTAGTTTGTCCAGTATTCATTCACTTCTTTTCTAATACAATAGTTTATTTTAGAGTAGAAATGAGACCATCTAAACAATTAGACTTCCCATGTCATAGGGACTGGCTTATGACAACGTTTTGTTCAAAGGAGATGGCAGATGGTGACTTGGGGGCAGTGAGGCATTTCCCACCCCCCAAAAAAACCAAGAAGCAGCCTTTGGTTTGTGTCCAGCACACTTCTCCTTCTTCCTAGCAGAAATATGGACTCGAAGGGTCTAGTTGCCATGGTTGTCTTATCAAGTATAGTAGAAAAGTAGAAAGGTCTTGAGAGGCCAATAAAATCCTTAGTTATTTAAGCCATTGCTTGTTCAGTTTTCTGAATGTCTATGCTGCCACACACATTCCTAAACTGAAGATAGGTTGTGTGACGAGTGTCTTCTGCCAGGTGTCTCTTAAGACTATGCATGTAACCTCCATTTGGAGACCCTGGTTAAATGGCCTTCTAATTCTCCTCCATCCCAATAATCTGATTAATGGGAGAGAGAAACATTTTTCTTTTTTTTTCTCCACATTTTTTACTTGGTGTGTTATAGTTGTACATAATGGTGGGATTTATTGTTACATATTAGTGCATCCACAAAATATACCAGTATGATTTGTCCAATATCCCTCTCCAGCATTGACCCCCTCTCTCCCTTCTTCCCACCCCTGGTCTCTTTCCTCTGCTTTGCTCTACGGATCTCTCTTTACTTTCCATGTGATCACCCTGCCCCACACATTGTTCTTTTCTTTTTTCCTCTCTAACCTCCACAAATGAGAGAAAACATACAACCCTTGACCTTCTGAGTTTGGCTTATTTCACTTAACATAATTGTCGCAAGTTTCAGCCATTTTCCTGCAAATGATGTACTTTCATTTTTTTCTTTATGGCTGAATAAATCCCCATTGCCATGTATAACTAATTAGGACAAATAACAAATACTCCATTGTGTGTATATACCACATTTTGGAAAGGAAACCTTTTTTCTATCATCACATCTTGGTTGTGAATTCCATTTAACAAAATCTGTTGCTAGTTATGGTGTTATGTCTGATTCTATGCTAAGACCTCAAATTCACTTTATTCATGTTCCCATTCTATTCCTCATCTGATGAACATCTATAACTGAAATGTTATTTCTTTTTTGGAAGTATTATTTTTAACTCAGTTTGTTCCCATTCAATTAATTCTTCCCCACTTGATTTTGCCTCTGAGGCAGGCAACTTCTTAGGATTTCTTCTATTGATAACTTCCTTCTTCATGGATGATTCTTAGGGTTCTCCATGCTGCTGCCCCTCTCGTCCCAGGTTGTACAGCTTTTTCTTTACACCCCAAAACTGAACATGCATTCACCAGAATCTGCTTCCTTCCTTTTTTTTCTTCTTTTCTTTTGAAACTTCTCTTCTCTTGCTTTTCCCTGTTAATTTTCCCCATTATTCCTCCTCTGATGTCCATTTATAGCAGTCAGCATATCCCTAGCATACTCCCAGGTAAAAAAACGTCTTGAGTCTCAGTGCTCTCCACCCAACCCTCGTTCCCACCCCCAGTTCTGTGCTTGCTGCAATTTCTCCTATAGCTAGTTCTCCTTTCTCACCCAGATACTACTTTGCTGGTGCCCACATCCTGTCCTTGCCTCCTCTCTTTTCCAAAATGCCTCTATGAGAGCCACTGGCTCTAATCAGTATGAGTAGTCATGAGACCTCCAGGCCACATGCACTGCTTTCTTGCATAGGCAAAAGGTTTTTTCTTCCTTAAAACCCTCTGTGAGGTTGACTTTGCAGACAATATTATTCCCAGAGATGTTATAATAACATAGAAGTGATGGTGTAATTCCCAATCAAAAACTCTCTATTAGATGACGTGGAGCCAAATCTTCACAATTGCTGTCACTTCAGATTCCTGCCCGTTGTTTCATAAGCAGGTGATTATGTAAGTTGAGATGCTGACAGAGCAATGTTGGGACATGCTGTCTGACAACTGGCCTCTCTGTTTGGTTGCAAGTTCCTGTTTCCTGACAAGTCTTGTTTTGCAGCTCATCTAGTACAAATGAGCAGAGCAGAGAGCCAAAGAGAGCAGAAAGCCAACAGATACAGGAAAAAAATAACTCACATCTCAGGTAATGTCAGTTCTTTCAGATGCTTACTCATTTTTCTTTATGAAACTAGATTTTAATTTGTCACTAGAGTTGAACACCAGCCATATTGGAATTCTAACCTAATTTTCTGAGCATAAGTCTTGATCACTTTCACTCAGGATAATGAGTGTCTATTTTAACTTCTCAGTGGCATGCATAGAGCTAATAATCTTACTTGACACAAGACCTAGTTTCGCTTACATAAAGGAAATCACTAAGATTGGCCTTACCAGAAAGCAGAATGGAAAACTTCCCCTGAAAATTACCAAGCTGAGATTCAAACTTACTATCCTCTATCCAGGGCCAGTCTTGCCTCAGCCACCTGCACTATGGGTAAGAAGGTCCCTGTGTAAGTCATTCATCATCAGTCCCTTGGATAGTTTCATTGTATCTGAGTTCAGTGTCTTCCTCTGTGAAAAGGGAGTAATTGCAAACTTGTTTTAAAACTAAATAATTTCAGGGCATATATTAGGTATACGACATCCCATTCATTTTCCATAAAGTATTTATTGAACATCTACTATGAGCAGGCACAGTGCTGGGGATGGAGTCTTTGTGCTTAAGGTGATTATAATTGATCTAGTGGAGGAGACAAAAATTATAGGTAATCATACAAAAATGTAATAATTACAATAAAATTGAAAAAATGAACAGGACACACAGTTCCTGCCACCTCTTGAGGTTCACTATTAAACTAAGAATAAATTAAAAGTTAGACTCTCTCTGAATATACCATGAGATTAGTAACACAATACTTTATCATTCATTTCTCAGCAGCAAACTGGGGCATTGCATAATGGGCTTATGATCTACACCAAAAAAATTAGATATTCAGTGGGTGACAATTTGTTTCCCTTAGTCTTCTTAATCCAACTTAAACCAAGCCAAATAACTAACTCAAAAGTCAACCACGAAAAATTGTAAAACACAAATAATGTTTTTTACATTATAGAAAATGATTGTGTTGACTCTTATTTCAGAATCAAATAATAATAATCAGAGTAGTAGCAGGGTGAATGCCAAATATTTTAGTAGAAGTCTTAAGTCCTTGAAGAATAAGTTTAGCCACCATGGAGGTATAAGATTCAATTATACTTTTAGGAGAGACGGGCAAATGTATCCATAATAAAGGCCCCCTTGTTGCCAAAATACTCCTGTGGGTGTATATTGTGAAGAAATAATAATCAACATCAGCGGTTGAGTTAAATCAAATCTATCACAATGAGCTCCTTCGATGGCTTTTTCTACTAATTTTAAAAGCTTCCCTAGCATCAGGAGTCAATGTTCGTGGTTGATGGATCAGGATCTCCACGAAGGATGTCAAATAAAGGTTTTAGTTGGCCAGTAGTGAGAAGTGTAGGGCGAAGCCAATTAATGTCTCCCAGTAGTTTTTGGAAATCATTGAGGGTGGTCATTAGTTCTTTATTTATTAAAATTTTGGGGGGTCTAACAAAAGTATCCATGATTTTAAATCCTAAATATAATATGGGAGATTGGTTTGAAACTTTTTCTTCTGCTATATATAATCCATATTTTTTTAAATTTTCTACCACATCACTGAATATATTAAAATAAGATTTTTTTGATTAGGGTGGGCCAATAAAAAATATCATCCATGTAATGTAGACACATGAGGTTTGGATATTTATTTTTAATGGGTTGGATAGCCTTGCATATATTTGGCATATGGTGGGGCTATTAGCCATTCCCTGTGGTAAAAACCTTCCATTGATATCTCTGATCAGGGCCATTATTGTTCATAGAAGGAATGGAAAAAAGCAAACCCTGGGGGCATCCAGAGGATGTAGGGGGAATAGAAAAGAAGCAATCCTTTATATCAAGAGTAATAAGATGGAAATTTTTTGGAATAGCTACGGGACTAGGAAGTCCAGGTTGATAGGCCCATAACTTGCATGGTTTTATTGACCAATACTTATATTAATTTCCTCAACGTGAAAGGAGCTTGGGGCCCATAAGTCATTACTGCCTCTTTGAGATTTTTTATTGTTTTGAAATCTACTGACTGATGGACACTCTGTCCATTTTTCTTTTCAAATGCTGGCGGTTCCCAATGTATCTGTGAGTTGTCCTCGAGAGCGCATAAGCGATCAGAAAGACTTTTTATTTCTGTTTCTAGGGTATGCAAATGCCTAGTAATACCCTTCATATTTTCTGTAATGGATTCCACCCATGGGGGAGTAGTCACTTCCACAAGTGACTCCTCTGCCTGACGGACCTTTTTCTCGGTCTTTTTAAATTTCTTTTTCCTCATTTTCTCAGGATCACTTTTACTAGATTCCTCACCACTGCTAATTTCACTGACAGCAATATCCTGAGGCCCAGGTTCCAGTGAGAGCAAGTATCCTTCAGCTTTCGCCAATAACTCCCGAATAGCTTTAATAGCTTGGATTTTTGTCATTTTTGGGTCTCTTCTAATACTCTCTTTACTGGTCTCAGTTGGCCCAGTGGAATCTACACTTTTTTTGATCACTTTCACTTTTGTCTATATACTCCTCACTGAGAACAGAGTCAGGTATATCAAGGAGTCTTTGCATAGCCTCTATCACTTGGGATTCAGTTATATTCGAACCATCTTTAGAGACCTTTCAGTTCTTACCTGTCCGCTCCGAAGTTCCCCGTACGGGCCGCCACCTGTTGCTGCCTAAAGCGCTTGGAGCAATGGAGCCGCGGGAAAAACTTCAGAAGCAAACTGGAGACAAACAGCTTTTTATTCTGATAACTTTTCTCTCTGGTTCTAATAACGACTAACACACGCCAAAAACACACCCTAAAAATGGCGCTTTCAGCATCTCGGCCAAGTCACTGGATCCCCAACAAATCCCGTACGGGTGGCGACAATGGCCAAATCTCACGACTCATAGTCAACTGCAATTAAAGTCAATCCCCAAACAGGGCTCCTGCAACTGGTTTTCACTTAGTGTCTTCACAGACGTTTTCACTTACAAATCTACCAGATATGCAGTTTAATATCCACATTTTACAGATGAAAGAACCGAGATTAAGGGAATAATTTGCCAAGAGTCATGTTACACAAAAGAAGAAGAGCTGGACTCAAGTAAAGATCTGTATGACCAAAAACTCTTGTGCTATTAACCACCACTTCACAAAGCACTTGTCTAACAAAAAATTTACTCATGAACCATATTCAGAAAGAACTGATTTCTCATTCTATCTATGAATAAATGTCAGGTGGGTCACATATCTCAATATAAATGGAAACAGTAGGTTTGCACATGAAATAATAAAATACAAAAGAAATATTTTAATATTTTTGTATAGTATTAGGAAATATTATACTTAGTATGATATGCAGCTCACAAAAACATAAAAGAAAATAATAACTGATAGTACTAATTAAAATGTTATTAAGGCAAAAACAACCACAAATAAAATTAAAAGGGAGATGGTAGCTTAGAAAAAAACTTGCATTACAAATAACAAGAGGTTGATGTCTACTATATATAAAGTAACTAATTAAAACAAATGAAAATTTTAAAAAAGAAACCAATAAGCTAAAAAAGAAAAAAATAATCAAATGGAAAATTAGGCTAATAATATCAACATAACCATTGTGGTAAAATCACTGGTTTACTGATAGTTCAAAAACAAATCAAAACTGTAATATATTATTTCTTAAATAATATATTTTCAAAATTGAAAAATGTTAATGACAAACATCAAGCACACATAAAGAGTATTCAACTTTCAAATACTAAGAAAGTATTATAATTTTAAATGTCTTATTTGTTGAGATCTTTTAGTTCTAGAATATATGCTCATAATGATTCCTCAACCTCTACCAAAATTTACATGTAAAGATTTGATATTGTATTGCATGAAATAGAAAAAAATAACCACAGAGAGCTGATTAGATAACTTATGATTCTTGCATATGATGGACTTTGCGGCCATTTAACTAGTATTGATCTATGTATTTTGATGAGTATTATTTATTATAAAATTAAGAACCACCTTGCTGAACAATGATTTCATTTGTGCTATAAAATATATTTTCATATGCACAGAAAAATATCCTTAAAACACATATAATTAAATCTTAGTAATAGCTGTCAGGAATGAAAAAGATAGAGGAGGCTTCTGTATCTACCTGTGTATTGTTTAAATGTTTTTGGCACACATGCACACTTACACACATACATTTCTCTAAAAGCTTCAGAGACAAAAGAGACTCTTTATTCAGGATTCAGCTATTCAAAATGTAATTTTTTATGCTGCAGTGGGTGGAGTGGTCATTTTCACTCTGCTGTAGCTGTTTTGGGTAATGCCTGAAGATTGTTTTCTTACTCTTTCTGAAGGTTTCAAAGGTCTGCCTGGTTTTTCATTTCCTGAAGAAAAGTCGATAAGCCTATTTTATCTGACTGGCAATGAGAGGTGCGTCTTGAAGTGGGAGCCTTGCTCACACCACACACAACCAGCCACCCTTTATGTTGAGGCTGCTGACTGTGCATATGATCGTGTCTCCAATTCTCCTTCATTATCACTACCTGTGGAAATTACATTTTTTGTTAGCAGCTTCCAAGTTTTAATTGCCAAGCCTGAGACAGAAGGGTCTTTCTTATTCAAGTAGATAATGTTGCTCATTCAAAAACAACAGAGTTTGGTCAACTTTGAATGGAGTTTTTAATAGCTGGGATAGGAGGTTCTGATGCTAGAAATGTTATTATTTGCATTGGCCACAGAAACACCCAAAAGATTTCTTTTTAAAAAAAAGTGATTTAATGCAGCCCCATCAATGTTTATAGCAGCTCAATTCACAATAGCTAAACTATGGAAACAACCTAGGTGTCCTTGAACAGATGGATAAAGAAAATGTGGCATATACACAATGGAATATTACTCAGCCTTAAAGAAGAATGAAATGATGGCATTTGCCAGTAAATGCATGGAGCTAGAGAATATCACACTAAACAAAGTAAGCCAATCTCAAAAAAACCAAAGGCCAAATGTTTTCTCTGATATGCAGATGTTAATTCACAATAAAGTGGGTGGGCTAGGGAAGAACAGAGTTAATTTGGACTAGGCAGAGGGAAATGAGGGGAGGGGAGGGGGCATGGGGGTAAGAAGGACAGTGGAATGAATTGGACATTATTACCCTATGTGCATATATGACTACATAACTGATGTGATTATACATTATGTACAACCAGAAAAATGAGAAGTTATACTCCATTTTATATATGATGCATCAAAGTACATTCTACTGTCATGTATAACTAGAACAAATAAAAGAAAAAAGGTGATTAAAAACATCTCATTATTATGATCAAGATGTTAAAAGTAGTCTATGAAACAAGAAAAGATGAAATTTGGGTGGTATGAACAGCAAAGGGAGGTGATTAATAAGGGTATCGATGCTGAATTGAAGGAAGGTCTCTATGTCAGGCTCTACTCCTGGTTGTACCTAGTTTTACATTAGTCAGTAACTTAGAAAAGCCCATAAGTCATGATGATCAAGTTTGTGTATGACATGAAACTGGGAGGAATGTCAAGTTCATCAGTAGAAACAGTATTGAAAAATCTCTTTACCTGACATGATGGAAAAGACAACTGAGCTAAAAGTAAGATGTGCTCTGGAATCTCAAAAGGCATATGCACAAACTTAGAGTGGAGGAATGTGTGGTTTAGATCCAGGATCTGTGACAAAATATTATGATTAAAATGCTTCAAAAATGTGATGTGACTGCCAACATGGCTAATGCTATTTGGGCAGCATTAAGACAAAGAGAGGTCCTAGATACATATTTTAAATGTTACCCACACATTTGAATCACCAAGGATTTAGTTGGTCTGAGTAGATCCTGGGTATGGAATATTTTTTTTTCCATTTTTGTCTCCAAAATGAAGTTGTTAGAACCACAACAGCCTTTAGTTCTTTGGGTCTGAACTCATATATATGTCATGTGGTAGAAACAGTTCATCCGGAAAAACACAGGTGTAATTGAGAATTATTAAAATATTTACAGCATGCTGGGAACCCAAAGTCAAAGGATATTAAATAGTAATAGCAAATTGATTCCATTCTTTTAAGGAATAGGAAAGAAAGATATTAGCATTTGGCAACCTGGTTCAAGTCTCAACTTTAAAACTTACTTGTGTGACTTAGAAACAAAATGAGGTGCTCTAATCTCTTAATTTTCAATGTTTAAGATGAAATTGATTACCAAGGCTGCTCATAGAGCTGTGATGACAGAATCACATCTATGAAGCGTTTGTTATACTGTTATTTTTAGTTTTTACTAATTACTTTAATGGAGTGATAGTGGGTTACAGGCCATGAAATGTTGAGGTCTAACAAAGTTTATTCTTGTCATCGAGTTCATTCCTACTTGTTCCTAAATCATCTTCTGTCTCATTTCTAGCTGACTTTTCTTTGCCTTTTTTTCTCCTTCCTTCTCTCTCTTCCCCCTCCCTTTCTTTTCTCTCTTCATGTATCAATTTGAATAAAACATCAAAGTTTTATATATATATATATATATATATATATATATATATATATATATATACATATATATATATATATGTACGGAAACTGGCCATAGTCATGTTATACCTCATTCAGACCCATTGGGTGGGGCCATATTTTCCTTTTATATTTGTTTGAAATTCACTTGTTTAAATTATATCAAAATGTTCTCCCAACAGTCAACAGCTCCTGTCTGGTCATTACAGTGGCATCCCCAATTCTAATGATTTGCTTTCCTTGAATCCATATGACTAGAAATCTGTAAGTAATTCATCTCATTCCTGCTAGAATCAGAAAGTCAGACTTGTTGAGACATTCAAGCCAGACCATTCTCTGTCTAGTTGATTCCCCTGTGCGGCAATACTTGTGTGGTTTTGTTTTGGTTTTGTGTTCTTTTTAAAGCAATGAAAATCACATGCCTTACACTTTCAGTTTTGTTGCTTTGCAGGCTTGAGCATCATGATCAAGTAAAATCAGTTTCCCAACAATAGGCCCACTTCCCCAAGGCTGTAACAAAATTTTAAAAATTTTTGATAAAGCTAGTAATATAAGCACTATTAAAGGGCAAATAAATTTATTCCACTTGATATTTATCTTCCATGACAGTCTTTCTTGTGGAGTGAATAAATCAACTTTCAAGTTGATTTTCCTAAGTAGCTTGATTAAATTATCATCAGGATTTATTCTGATATTAGAAACATATAGAACCCTGCTGTGTATTGGGCTAATTCTTGTTGAGTCTCATAAAAATTAACCAATAAAATGGTTTAGATTTTATCATTACTTAATTTCAATTTGTTTGATAAAAAGAAATTTCTTGTTGGCATGTTACTATAAAACATTCCTTTATTATTATCAAATTGATCATGGTTAAATAAGATGACTCTTTCGAACTCTGTTTAAAGAAGAAATACAGTAGTCTTACATTTGAGAGAAAAGGGAATTTCGGATTTAACAAAGGAAACTCAAAAGTATTTATTCCTTTCAGGGAACATAAGTACAAATTTAAATATTGTTACTACAGCATACTATTATTGAATAAGACAACCAATCAAAAACATAGAGTTTTTAGAGGGTAAGGTTATTTTCACAGGGTATAGGAACAATCTTGGAGCCCAGTTATGTAGAACTAGTGATCACAGAGAGAATGAGAAGGTGAGGGGAGTGGTTCTCAGATCAAAATGCAAAAAAGGGACAGAAGAGAAAGATGAACAAATGAAGTGGTGAACACATAATGTCCTGTATCCACATGACCAAGTCCATTTTCAAATTTGCTGAAGATTCATGAAATAAAGACATAATTTCTAACTTACAACAACATTCTACAGAATTGTCAATTTTTACATCCAGTAACTAATATCAAACTAGGATGTTACTTGAGAAACATTTCATCTTAAGAATGAATTTAAAATTAGTGATTTGAAAGATCCCACTGAATGATGTCACAAGCTTAGTAACAATGTTAGCTTATCACTGGCTGATGTCTTCACTTTATGTAATTGATATTCCATTAACCAACAAGAGGGTAGGTGGCAGTGACCTATAATAATAGTAATAATAATAATAGTAATAATAATAATAATAATAATAATAATTCTTTAATAAAGAGAAAAGTTTTATTTGCCTCACAATTTTGGAAATTCAGTCTGTGATCGGGTAGACCTACTTCTTTTATGCCTCTGGTGGAGGTGCTGGGATAGAAATGGCTAAGATGTGTGGTAGAACCCAGCCTCATGGCCAGGAAACAAAACAGCAGATGAGGAAGGGATTGGTTACTCACAATCTTGTTTCAGTGCATGCCACGGTGACAAAGCGATGGCCCACAGGTACCTCTCAATAGTGCCAACCTAAGGACCAACCCTTTAACATGTGGGCCTCTGAGGGACATTCAGTATCCAAATTACAATACCAGGCAAGTTTTGTGCTTCCAGAATACAATGATGGGACAGGAGTAGAACAGATATTTCATTCTAAAGGGGAGAAATAGGAAAGAAAGGAGTAATGAATCCCAAATAAGTCCAAACTACAAGGGAGATTTCCTGAGATCTTAAGGCTCTAGAAAAATCTTTTGGCTTAATACTCTGCCTTCCAGGCCCACTGGGGTGGAGGTCTTACCTTCCTGACACTCTGGGCAGTGATCCTGCATTCTGGAGCCACCAGATTGGCAGTCCTGTGCCTGTAACTTTGCCAGGCAACAGTTAAGTCCCCAGGGCTCTAGGTGATCCCAACCCACAGCTTTGGATGGCCTCTCTCCCCACAGCTGTGGTGGAGGTTGTCTGGTTTGTTGAAAACTAGGCAGTAGTCTTTTTGGTTTTTGTTGTTGTTGTTGTGTGTGTGTGTGTGTGTGTGTGCTTGGCTTCTGCCAAGGTAGTTCATTAGACCCATAATTCATACTTACACCAATTTCTTTATTTCCTTTGTATTGGTTCTTTTTAGTTATACATAACATTAGAATTCATTTTTATGTAATTATAAAGGCATGAAATATAATTTGCTCTAATTCAATGCCTAGTATTTTCCCTTCCTCCCCCTCCTCCCTCCCCGCTGTTCCCTTCCCTCTACTCTACTGATCTTTCTTTCTGTTATTTACTTTTAGTTGTTTTGTTTTTTTTAAGTTAGTGTCTTGTGGACATGCTGGTTTGAGTCACTGTGGTATATTCATGTATATACACAGGAAAGTGAGGTTAGATTCATTCTTCCCTTCTCCCATCCCTTCTCCCTCCCCATTAAACTCCTTCATCTGCTCCACCAATCTTTCTTCTATTTTGATTGAACACACACAAACACTCACATACTTCTTTCTTCCCTTCCTTTCCCTTTCTTTCCGCTCTCTTCTCCTCTCCTCTTCTTTCTCATTCTCAGTCTCTCTCTCTCCCCCCCCCCTCCCCCCACCCCGTATCTCCCTCCTCCTTTATTTTGGTCTAGCTTCTGCATATCAGATAAAACATTTGACTTTTGGCTTTCTGTGTCTGGCTTATTCCACTTAGCATGATAGTCTCCAGTTCCACTCATTTGCCAGCAAATTCCATAATTCCATTCTTCTTTATGGCTGAGTAATACTCCACAGTGTATGTATACCACATTTTCTTTACCCATTCATCTGTTGAAGGGCACCTACACTGATGCCATAGTTTGGCTATTGTGAATTGTGCTGCTGTAAACACTGATGTAGCTGTGTCACTATAGCATGCTGATTTTAAATCCTTTGGATATATGCCAAGGAGTGGGATAACTGGGTCAAATGGTGGTTCCATTCCAAGTTTTCTGAGGAATCCTCATACTGCTTTCCAGAGTGGTTGTGCTAATTTGCAGTCCCACCAACAATGTACAAGTGTACCTTTTTCCCCACATCCTTGTCAACACTTATTTGTATTCTTGAAAATTGCCTAAGTGGAGTGAGATGAAATCTCAATGTAGTTTTGATTTTCATTTCCCTAATTGCTAGAGATGTTGAACATTTTTTTCAGATATTTATTGGCCATTTGTATTTCTTCTTTTGAGAAGTGTTTGTTTAGTTCTTTTGTCTTTTGGGTTATTTTTTTTTTTTTTTTTTTTTTTTTTTTTTTTTTTTTTTTTGTGGAACGGGGATTGAACTCAGGGGCACTCGACCACTGGGCCACATCCCCAGCCCTTTTTTGTATTTTTTTAGAGACAGGGTCTCACTGAGTTGCTAGTGCCTCGCCATTGCTGAGGCTGGCTTTGAACTCGCGATCCTCCTTCAGCCTAGTGCTGGGATTACAGGCGTGCGCCACCGCGCCCGGCTTATTTTGGGTTATTTTATTTATTTATTTTGTAGTTATTTATATATTCTGGATATTAATGCCCTGTCTGAGAAGCAGGTGGTAAAGATGTTCTCCCATTCTGTAGGCTCCTTTTTCATGCTCTTTGTTTTTTCCTTTGCTGTGCAGAAGCTTTTTAATTTGATGCCACCCCACTAATGGATTTTTGTTTTTATTTCTTGTGCTTTAGGAGTCTTGTTAAGGAAGTTGGTTCCTGTACCCACATGTTAGAGTGTTGGGCCTAAATTTTTTTCTAGCAGTTGCAGAATCTCTGCTGACCTGTAATACTTCTAATGTTTTTCTAATCATTCACCGAGTATTCTTGATGACTCTCCCTATCCGTGTGTCTCTAGCATTTTCTCTATTCTTCTCATTCATATCGGATGATCTGTTCTCTTATTACTGAGAAAAAGGGAAGCCATACGGATAGACTTTTCCTATACTGCCCACCTGCCTAGATCTGCTTTCTCTCCTTTTCAGGATGTGATGTCACATCTTGATTGCTAACCCATTCATTTGTCTCCTGGATCCCATTCCCTCTTTCCCACTCAAAGACATGGCTCTTGCAATTATGTTCTCTTTTTTCAGTATCACTTATTTTTCCTCCTTTTGCTGGATTATTCCAAACAGCTTCCAAACACGCTTTAACATTCCCTATCTTCCTTGATCTGCCCCTGCACACATTCTGCTTCAGTTCCTCCATTCCTCTCTTTGCAGCGAACTCCTCGAATGCATGCCTAAGATCACTGTCTCTAATACTTCTCCCTATAGATAGATACTACTTTTTAAGACTAAAGGAGAATGAAAAGGAGCACCTAGAGGGGTGGGAAAAGACTCATGAGAGAGCATTCTGTGAAACCAAAGGATGAATATGTGTCCAGAAGAAGGAAATAATCTACTGCTTAGGTATGTAGAATATGGTGGGGCCGGAGAAGGGATCATTGAATGTGTCAGGGTAGGGGTTAATAGTGACCTTGAGAAGCTGTGTTTTGACTGAAAGATGTGGATGAAAGCCTTATTGAATAGGTGCAGGGAGAAAGAAAGATCATTCCTGTATCGCTCAAGTGATTACATAATTTATCACAAATGTCAGATGTGATAAGAAACTGTGAGGAAAGGAGCAGATGTGCCTGAGTCTTCTCTGGCATTTACTGGAGTGCTGGGAGATGCGGTGCAGAATTACACTCAGCTAGTATTTACAGGAACAGATGCATGAGTAGGACTTCTTCAAAACACTACGAAACTATTTTCTTAACAATGACACGTTTATCAGAAAGAATAATATATTCATGAAGATTGAGGGAGGAGCTGTACCCCAAGGCAAAAAAGCAAGCAAAAAATAGAGAAAAGGAAAAAAAATCAATTTGGCTATATGATGCAAAAGGGGAAAAATAGACTAACATGTATTGAATTCCTGTCATGTACCAGGTACTGATGATCTACATGATTCATGTCTATCTGCAATTAACTCTTGGAACCATTCTAGACATACATATTACCTCTTAAAATCTAAAAGATACATATATGTCTCAATATCAACGACAAAAAGGAAAGTCTAATTTAAAAATGGATAAAGGATTTATAAACATTTCTCCAAAAAAGATACATAAGTAGAAGAATCCTAAATGTTCATGATAATATGAATAGATAAAGCAAATGTGATGGACACACACACACACACACACACACACACACACACACAAAATGAACTTTATTGAGCCTTAAAAAGAAGGGAATCCTGCCATATGATGAACCTTGAGGATCTTATGCTAAGTCAAATAAGTCAGTGACAAAAAGACAAATACAGAATAATTCTACTTATACAAGGTTTCTAAAGTAATCAAATTCATAGAAACAGGGAGGAGAGTGGCAGTTGCTTGGGCTTGGGGAGGGGAGGAAGAGACAGGGATTGCTGACCTGTGGATGTAGAGCACAAAGCTCTAGAGGCTTCAACAATGTGCATGGAATCAACAATATTCTATGGTGTTAGCCTTAAAAACGTAAGAGAAGAATTTATGTTGTGTTTTTTTTTTTTTTAACCACGATAAAAATGATTTTTTTTTAACGGAACTGAAATTAAATCATTTGATCTAACCTAGATCCTTCATTTTGTATTTGAAGAAACAAGACCCAACAAGGAAAGTGACTTTGTTCAACTCAGAGGGCTAAGTAGACATGAAGCTGGGGCAAGAACTCTGATCTTGGCATGCTCGGTTCAGTATCTTCTGGAACAACACCAAGTCTCAGCTAAGTCAATGGGCCTCAGAGAGTAAGACACTCTGACTCACCTGGGAAAAATGATTTGTCTCCCTGTTCTCTCCCTTTGGCTTAGCAGTAAGCTATCATTCAGCTAACCAATCTGATATCCCAAAAGGGTTGGATTTAGCAGGCTAACAGTAAAGCATCCTCAACCCACGACTTCCTCTATTTTAGAATTTTCTTAAGTGCACAGGTACAGGCAAAGCAGCCTGACTGGTCTTGTTTGGCCATTTCCAAACAAGAGTTCAAGACAGCCCACAGTGTTAAAGTCAGTTTGAAAAGTTGTTTGTGTAGCTAAGCCTACATATGCACCCAGTTACTTTTATTTTCTTTCATAAATCTATAAAGATATCATATCTAA
Organism: Tamias sibiricus; assembly: GCA_025594165.1. Taxonomy (NCBI): domain Eukaryota; kingdom Metazoa; phylum Chordata; class Mammalia; order Rodentia; family Sciuridae; genus Tamias; species Tamias sibiricus. The sequence goes on along the minus strand of CM046663.1, from coordinate 132,921,913 downwards.
TAAGGTTTATCAATACAGGAACATTTATTTATTCAGGCATATTTACTTTTTTTGTGGTACTAGGGATTGAACCCAGGGGCACTCAACCACTGAGCCACATCCCCAGCCCTTTTTATATTTTATTTAGAGACAAGGTCTCAATAAGTTGCTTAGGGCCTTGCTTAGTTGCTGAGGCTGGCCTCAAATTTGTGATCCTCCTGCCTCAGCCTCCTGAGCCACTGGGACTACAGGCATGTGCCATTGAGCCTGGCTTATGTACTTATTTATTGAGGTGCTGGGGATTATAAACTCAGGGCCTTGTGAATACTAAGCAAGTGCCCAATCACTGAGCTACATCCTCAGTAATTAATTAACATTCATGTGCATGTTTATAAACACACACATTTATTACATTCTTTAGTATTCAGTTTAAGTCCTTTATGGATTGGAGGGCTCTCTGATTCCTATCAAGGATGCAGAAGGATAAAACAATGGACTAGCATTTACCTCCATGGTACAGGACCTGGAGATGAAGAAAACATGATTCCTTCAGAAATAAGACCAAGCATTCAAATTAGACAGATCTTCATTCACTTTTCAACCACACTGCTTATTTGCTGTGTGGCTTTGGTATGTTATTTAATATTTCTAGGCATTTTCCTGTTTTAGGAACCACAATGAGATCTTTCCAGGGCTGGAGTTGTGGTTCAGTGGTAGAGCACTTGCTGAGGCATGTGTGAGGCCCTGGGTTCGATCCCCAGCCACATAAGACTAAATAAACAAAATAAAGGTTAAATAAGAAAGATCTTCCTAATAAGCTCAGATTAACCATTACTTATTGAACACTTTACATAAACAACTGCAATTTTCCCTCAGTATCAGTAGGGAATCGGTTTCAGGACCTCTGCAGATTCCAAAACCTGCAGATGCTCAAGTCCCTTATATAAAAGGATATAATATTTGCATATGATATACACAATTCTCTGGAATACTTTAAATTATCTCTAGATTACTTTGACTACCTAAAACTACACTGCCCACACATCATAGCATAATATTCAGCCCATGGAAAATTCAAGTTTTGAGTTTTGTAACTTTCTGGAATTTTTTGCTGAATATTTTCAATCCGAGATGGATTTAACCTGCAGATGCAGAACCCATGAATGCAGCAAGCCGGCTGTATACATATACAGCTGTGGTGGTCTCCAGGGTGTGACAGGGAAAGAATGATTGTGGTGTTCAATTGGGGACCCACACTGGCAATAGGGTGCTTGAAATCACAGCATTGACACAGAAATTTTTTCCTCCCACATTTTGTGATCACTTACCAAAAAAAAATGTGTGGTTGATTTGTTGATTAATTGTCTGCTTTACCATTATAATTAATCTTCTATGGGAAACAAGTAGCTGCTGGGATTATAGGTGTATGCCACCGCACCAGGCTGGAAGAGTATATCTTGTCCCCAGATCCTTCCTCTCTCTCCCTCCCTCTTCCTCCCTCCCTCTCTTGGCCTCTCCTTCCCACCCCACCGCCCTCGCCTCTTTCCTCTCTCCTTGCTGGCTACCAGGAGGTGAGCTTCTCTGATTTGCCACTCCCTCTTGCCATGATGCTCTGTCTCCCCATAGGACCATAGCAATGGAGCCAGCCAACCACAGACCCCAGACTCTCAACCTGTGAGCCAAACTAAATCTTTCCTCCACTAAGTTGATTTCCTCCATATAGTGTCCTAATGACAAAAAAAAAACTAACACATGCCCTATCTGGGTTCAGTATGTTTGGGTCTGGCTTTGGGGGCCTTTTGACTATTAGGAAGTTCTTCCTTAAATGACATCCTTGTAGTTGACCATCCTCTTACAATGAATGCAGAAACAGAATCCCAGCAGCCAGATTCTGCACTTCTCAAATTATTGATCTGCTCCAAACTTTTCTATCACCAATGGCCATTTTGTACTTTTTCTAATTATAGACACCTCAGAATTTAAAGGATTTTCTTTTGGCAATCAAAGAGAATTTATTTATCAATAATTTGTGTAAATGTTTATCGGAGACATACATATATATACCAATTCTTCTGACCAGCATATGCCAACAAATGCAGTTTGTTCATCTTGGTAGTAAGAAGATCCTAAGAGCAAATGGGAAGAGCAAATACTCAGAAGTTGGCAAAAAGACATAAGGTCAGGGGCTAAGGAAGGGGAAGGAGGTGCTTCCTTCCAAATAGCCTGTGGTATCACTAGCAAAATATGAAGCAAATTTTGATAAATTATTCTGCCAAACACATATTTGGTGTAGGCATACTAAATGAGAGGACCACCATTAAGTTTTACATGCATTACCTCACTACTAGGTAGGCATTAACCTTCCCACTCTCTAGATAAGAGCACTGAGATTCAGTTAAGTGATTTTCCCCAAGGTCCCTTTCAGCTAGTTGGGAAGAATGGATTTTCATCTAACCATGGTGCCAAATCCACATTCTTACCTACTGTGTCACATCACGTGAAGTGCTGGGAAAAGCTAGAAGACTTAGAACAGAGGATTGAGACAAAAATTCAGAAGATGAAAAATCAAGGCATATTGTGATTGCTGATCCTTTTCTTCCTAGGATATCCTGTCACAAATTCTTCTTTTCTTGTAATTTTTGTCCTCAAAGGAAATGTGAAAATAGAATTCAAGAATATTGAGGATCACCCACAGTTGAGCTCATGCTTGCAGGACATAAAAATTCACAAGGCCTTTGAGATCAGGGTTTAGACGATCAAAAAGCAAGTTTTAGGAAAAGGTAAAATATAGGAGAAGGGAAACTTTGTTAAAATTAAGTAAGTTATTTAAAGGATTGCTAGAAATGTAATTTTTAAAGCTTACCTTTCCAAATCATCTTGAAAATCATAGCATTGTTAAAGAAACAACTTCTAATGAGTGGGGCATGAAACTCTTGTGAAATATGTCTAAGATCTGAAAAGATTCCCACCCTGAATCATGTGTCAAGGGCGTTGGGGTTTCAGGATGAAGGCTGGGGTGCTGGAGGGATTAGTGCAGAGGCAGTGGTGTGGTGGCATCATGGACTCATGCTTGTGGGGAACTTGTCAATTCATGGGTCCCCTGGGAATACAATGAAAGGCATAGGAAGTTAGAATCAGAAGACAGACATTGCAGTTTTAAGCATCAAATTCCAAATAATTTCTTGCACAAGCTCATTTCTGTTCCAAATGAGTCCCAGGCACAAACAAGTCAGTTACAAAACTACATCTATAAAGATGCATCAGTTTCCATCCTCAGCCGGGTATTTTGTAAATATTCCATTAAGTCCCTCTGAGGAGGGTTACCTGGAGAGGATGAAGCTTGTGCCAGGGGAGTAATACCTGGACTCAGAGGAGTAATACCTTGTACTCAGACCCCTATATTCCAGCTGTGAAGGAAGACATATAAATAATTCAGTCTACTATGAAATAAAAATAAGACGGGACTATTCTGGGAAAGAGGAAGAGGATTTATTCAGACTAGAGAATAAGAGAAGGCTTTCGAGGAAGAGTTTGTATTTGGATTTAAAAAATGACTAGAAACTTAAGGGGGTTTTTTGTGCTTCTAAAACAAATATATGCTACCTTAGTCCACTTTCCATTGCTGTAACTGAATACCTAAGATAAAGAAAATAAATTTCTCAAAGTTCTGAAGCCTGAGAAGTCTAAGAGCATGATGCTAGCATCTGTTTGGCATCTGGTGAGGACTTTCTTGCACCATGACATGGGGAAAGGCATCATGTGGTGAGAGCTCAATTGTGCTAGCTCAGGTCTCTTTGTTTTCTTCTAAAGCTACGAATGCTAAAGCTACGAATGCCATAATTGGAGCCACATCCTCATAACATCAGCTAATCCTAATTACTTTCCAAGGCTTCACCTCCAAATACCATTAACATATGAATTTGAAAATCAAGTTTCCAATACATGAACTTTTGGGGGACACATTCAAATCACAGCAAATGCTCACTACTTACTTTGAAACTATAAAGTAAATTAAAATAATTCATAATTTTTACACCAAAAGATAACCAATATTTGTATTATGTATACATAATTTCAATAATTTTAATAAACATATACATACCTATATACACATGTACATTTCTCTTTTTTTCTCAGCAAACTAGAAATTATCAGGCATCCACTTTTTTTACACAACATTTTTCCACTTCTCATATTGTGATAAGATTTTCATGGTATTAAATATTTCGAAAATCATGATTAATTACCAGGTAGTAGGCTGGGGCTGTAGCTCAATGGCAGAACACTCGCCTTGCACGTGTAAGGTACTAGGTTCAATCCTCAGCAACACATACAAGTAAAAATAAAGGCATACTGTCCATCTACAACTACAAAAAATATTTTTAAATACCAGGTAGCTTCTATTACATGGATGTATCATAATTTGTACATTTTTATAATTTTTAAAACAAAATTTTCTTTGGTTGAATATTTACATTGTATACAACTTGGAAAATGTATAAACCCACTGCATTAGACGTATTTGTGTTCATCTCTGTAATTGTTCTTAGGACAAACTCTTAAGGAGTAGAACATTGGGATAAAGATTTAGATATTCATTTTACCAAACAGTTTTCTAAAATGTGTGTTTCAGTCAATCCTCTGTGCAGAGAGGACCATGAATATGACAAAGACAGCTGATTCAGACCAACTTGAACCAGACCAAGTTCAACTGAAGAGCAACTGATTCCTTTTCTAGAACTATAAGGACAAAGCTGGCCTAGTCCAATGTATTTGGAGAATAATAAAGAACCCACTCAGAGAAAAGCAAAGATTTTATATAATAGACGTGGCATGAGGTAAGCTGTGAAAGACAGTTGAATGGCATGGGTGAGAGAACAAAATGAGTGTGAAATGCTTTAGGAAAATAAATTAATGGGAGTGGGTGGTGACATTTTTTTTTTTTCCCGAGGCTGGGAGAATTGATTGGAAGCAAATTGTGCAAGGCAAAAATTGGGAAGGGTGGAGAGGTGAGGGTGTTATTTGGAGTGCTGCTCTGATGCAAAACAATGGAGCCAAAGTGAGTTCTTTACAATCTCTGAACCTGGATTTTGTTATCTCTGAGATGGAACTACTTCCACTCACCCTGCAGGGACATCAAGAGAACTAGAGATAGTATGTGCCAAGCACTTACATGGTGCCATGACACGTATTAGGACTCCATAAAACCTGGTCTTTGCTTTTCCCCCAGGGAACCAATCCATCTGCTTTACTATTAGAGGGAATAAGCAGCAACAAATCCTACCAATAAAAATAGGTTTTATTAAAGTCAGAAACAAGTTGACTCTCAAAACAGGTTGTAAGCTTGCCCTAAGTTCTTTGTGCATGCTATCTTTAATACTTGCAGCAACCCTCCAAAATAGTGTTATTATTTTCATTTTAGAAAGAAGGATAACGAAACTCAGAGAATTCCAGACAGCACCACTGGAAGATGGCAGGGCTAGGAGTGTACTTTTGCACAACGTACACTCACATTCCATGAATTCTATTGCTGCAGCTGCAGTAACAGGAACAGGCAAGACATTTACCTCTAATGCTCCAGTCAGAGAAAAAAAGTGTGTTTCCTGATGTGCTAAACCAGACTGTATTTTTAGAGCAGCCATACAATGTGACAGCTTCTACTTCCTATGCTCCTTCTGTGGGAAGAATCCCTAGAACTATTTGTGAAGGCAGAGGAAAGAGGGGGTGACAGGAAGGAATGGAGTGAAAGCATTACGCGTTTCCCTTTCTGCTCTGACTCAAGTTCTCTGAAACTACTTGGAAACACTTTGCCTCAGGCAAGCTGTCATTCTGACACTTCCCAACCATTTGATGTGTGTTGTTCTTGGTAAAGAATGTAGTCTTGCTAAGAGGAGAGTGCTAGGTTCCCCACAATATCATTTCATTTGCAAAAAATGAAAGTTTGAGTGAAAGTGACCATGCAAAACTCTTTCAAATATGGGCAGAATATAATATTGAATGTCAGTAAGAGATTTGACATCAAACAGACTAATGTTCAATTCACAGTTTTGCAACTGAATACCTCTGTGGCCTTGAGGATAACCATCCTAAACCTGTGGTCTTTCCACTATAAAATGGGATCCTATGTTCATTGAGTGATTATTGAACACTATATCCCATGCATTATTGTAGGCACACAGGATGCAGTAGGGAAAAAAGAAAATAGAAATCCTTGTCTAATTGAACCCTACAATTAAGTTAAAATATATATTAGGTAAAAAGTGCTAAGAAGAAAATGGAAAAATGAAGATGTGAAATTTTTGTGCAGAAGGGAGGTCGAAGGAATTTTCAGATGCCCAGGGCTTCTCAATGAAAAGTGACTTTTTGAATAGAGGTTAAGGAAATCAGGGAGTGAACTATGCAGATTGTTGAGGATGGCGAGTAGGTGGTTGTATATACAAGCAAATTGCTTAGAAGAAAGATCCAGGCTACAGGTATAATTTAGAAATCAGTACCTAATAGATGATACTATAATTAAAGCCATTAGATTTATGAGGCCAACAGGGAGTGACTGTAGACAGAGAAAAAAAAATCTCTGTCTAAATCCTGTACTCTATAGCATGTCATAATTTAAGAGTATAAAAGCGAACCCTCCAGCAACAGAGACTGAGAATAAATAGCAAAAAACATAAGAGGATAATCAGGCAAGCGTGGTATCCTGGAAATGAAAATATATTTCCAGGCAGAACAGTGCTACTGCGGATACTGAGAAATGAACCCTTAATTTAACAACATGATGATCACTGGTGTCCTTGAGGAAAGCTGTTTTAGTGAATTATTGAGGACAAAAACCCTGCTTGAAGTGGGCAAAAGAAAGAAAGACCAGTGTGCCCAGGTACCTCTTTCAAAATACTTTGCTTTAAAGGAAAGGAGAAGAAATGTGGCTACAGTGGAGATGAAGTAGGTCCAGGAGAAAGATTCTTTTTATTTATTATTCTAGTGGGGAAAAATAATCCAAACACATTTATATGTTAGTGGGGAAAATATCCAGTAGAGCAGGAAAATGTAATGAAGTTTCCAAATACTGAAATAGTATCTACAGAGAATTTGGATAATAATAATAACCATAAAGTTGTAATTGATCTTGTCTGTTAAATACCTATTATGAGTCAGGTTCCATAATAGGTTTCTTGCATTTATTTTTACTCTCTAAAATGCCTTGCTTATTATTCCCATTTTGCAAACAAGGAAGCTGAGGCATAAAGTATCTCAAAGATAAGTGTGCATATGAATCACCTAGGATCTTGCTAAAATGCAGATTTTGACCCAGTTATCTCTGGATTGAGATTTGAGAACCTACATTTCTAATAGGCTCCCAGGTGATGCAAGATGCTGCTGGTGACCACACAGTGAGTAATAATAGTTGTATCGATGGTACTGAGCTGCTGGTCTGTTTGATGAAAGTCCCAAATTCTTTCTATTATGCCATGTGTCTTCCCATAATCTTGGTGGAGCCACAGATCAGAAAACCAAAGTGAAAGGGAAACCCAGAGAAGCAATGGAGGAAGGAAAACAACCATTTTGTCTTTTCTCTTGCAAAAAGAACCCTTGGGAAAGTGATCAAAGGTGAGTTTGGAGCACAGAGCATGTGCTTAATGGCTCATCTGAAACATCCCAATGTCCCTGTTGAGCCATTTCAGAGTGTCAGGGCCAGATAGGCTTTTCTATTCCTGATGAAGAAATATCTTCTTTGGCTTCTTTATGGTCTTTGCCTCTGTAGAACCACATATGGAGATTCTTCCCACATCTAGAGCTTAAGTGGAAAAATAGACCACTGGCCTTATAGTAATCCAACCTGAAAACTTGTTTTTTTTGCATCATCTAGGTGGTGCAAGTTGGACCACTCAGCTGTGGGAGTCAGATGCAGTTGGATTTAAACCCTGGCTCTTTTCTAGTTTGGAGCTGGAGTGTTTCCCCAAAAGCCTGTGTGTTAAAGGCCCAGTCACCGGTGTGTGAAACAACTGGGAGGTGGTAGAACCTTCAGGATGTGGGGCCTAGGTGAAGAAAGGTCATTGGAGGCATATCCAGTGATATTGGGATACTGGGACCCAAGCCTCTCCTCTCCCTCTCTCTCCCTCGCTCTCTCTCTCTCTCTCTCTCTTCCTGACTGCCTTGAGGCGAGCAACTTTGCTCTACCATGAATAGCCCATTACGATAGCCTGCCTCACCACAGGTCCAAAAGCAACAGGATCAACCAGCCATGGACTGAAACCTCTGAATCTGTGAGGCAAAATACAGATTTCCTCTTTCAGAGTTGTTTGTCTCAAGTATTTTTGTCGGACATGAAAAGTTGACTAATACACTCTGCTGTTATTAAGTGTGTGATCTGGGCACATTTTAAACCTATATACTCATCTCTAAGATGTTCTCTAATTTAGAGGCAGGCAGCACTGATCCAGGTCAAAAGCACGACCATTGGGAAGATGAACAAGAGCTCAAGTATTAATGCCATGACTTCCCAGTTGTATTCTCAACTCAGCCAAGTCTCAGTGTGTCTCATCTTTAAAACGGGAAGAATAATATGCTTACTTTTATGAGTTTGGTATGGAAGAAAATTTCAGGAAATAGCAGAAATGTGAGGGAACAAATAAGAAAAATGAAAATAATTAAAATGTGATTTGTTTTTATATTCTTTTTTAAATGAATTTATTTTTTATTCTAAGATGTTATAAATGACAGCAGAATGCATTACATTTCATATTACACATATAGAGCACTATGTTACAAATCTCTGGTTGTATGCAAAGTATATTCACACCATTCATGACTTCATACATGTACTTAGGGTAATGATATCTATCTCATTCTACCATCTTTTTTTTTTCTTCACCCTTTTGCCCCCTCCCTTCCCCTCCCTTCCCATTGGCCATTCTAGTGTTCCTCTAATCCTCCTATGCTCCCCATCCCAACCCGACT